>JAHPZR010025330.1:0-10000 GCA_019787425.1 Platygyra sinensis
GTTTTGTGACGCTGCAGGCGTTACTTCATTAAGGGGGATCTGGGGGCATGATCCCCCAGAAAATTTTGAAAAATGGAAGTAGCTAAGACGTGTTTTCCTTCATTCTGAGCAGAAATGACATGCTTTAAAAGTAAGTATTTAGATCCCAGAATTTTTTTTTCGCTGCCTCTGCACAAGAATAAAGCGAGTACAAGCGAGTGCAAACCAAACAATGATTTAAAATTATATCATAAAACATAGTTTATTATGAAGGAACTTCACCAAAGGAGCAAGGAATCTCAAATACGTGAGAATAGTTTCCGCGTGAGAGCGCAAGATTGAATTTGTTTGCGCGAGTCTCACGCTCAATGCGTGAGACATGAGAGCTCTGTTCTTTGAACAGTTAGCAAACACTCCGACTTTGCACTCTGACGAAAATTGAACTTTAAATATTTTTTCTTGAATACTTCATTGGCTGCTCGCAGGCTGCTGAAAATTCCAACCTTTCTTCCCGTCCTGAATTCCCCAGATTCTGTTTTAAATCTATCCGGACTGTCTTGCCATCATCCAGCAACGAACAATTGATCGTTCCCAATCTCCTCTCAGTTGAACAGAAGGAAAGTCCCCACATTCTCCCCAAGAGTAGGGCAAAAACTAAGTCCCCACATTTCCCCCACCACAAGGACTGAAATTTGTTGCAAAGTCCCCACAAAGTCCCCGTATTCCCCCACATCAGCCCGGGGTCCCCCCCCCCCCCCTTGGGGAAGGCGATGACAAGTGCGTTAGTGCAATTTTAACAAAAAAAAATTACGGTTATTTCACTTTAATCTCACCAAACTTTCCACAAATGGTTGTCTTTATTCGATGAATGAGTTACTATCCTTTCTGACATTATAACACACCAACATAGTAATTTATCTTTTGTATTAATAGCATATCTTTTGGATTGTAACTTTTTCAGCAGCTATTTAGAAAATGCCTGTGTGTTTTCATTCTCCATCATACAAAGCAAAATTTAAAAAATCCGATATCTACAACTGGGAAGAATATAAACAATGCAAAATTTGGGTTTGGGAAAGCCGACATTTTTTCCCCATAAACTTACCTAAAATTTCATACCGTGAGTTTCCACTGTGGCCACAATAACCACAATTAGCGATGGTCATTTCCAAAACAAATGAATGTCAACCGACAAAAGTATAAATAATATGAAAATGTTTATAATTAAGGAATAAAATGTGATTTCATGAAAAGTTGCTCAGCATGAACCCCACATCTAAACTAAAAAGTTGCACTACGCAGTCTCAGCGTTCTAATGTGTGTGAGTCTGACAAACATTAGAGCCAAAGCGATGTTATACGTTGCGAATTGCTTACCTTATCTTTGAAACTTATTTATAATTTTTCAAAACTTTCCTTCAGTTTTAAAGCCTTGAAGTTTTTTCATCAAGTAATATCAGAAGGACTAAAGCTAAAGCATCGCTTCCAAAGATGGCGGTTGACATGATCACCTTGAATTTACTTCATGTAAGTAAATGCGAAATGCTACATCATGTTTAACTTAAATGCTGCGAATATTTAAAGAAAAACCTCCAAATAACATAGTATTGAAGGGTTTTTTTACCGCTCGAGTGCAGTGCGGCAATTTTGGATTACTTGCCGCTGTTCAAAAGATTTTCGGACTGTAAAGAGTTTGTTGCTTTATTCGTTGCCTTGTGCATCAATCGCCGCAGGCTTCCGGTTGCTTAATATGGGAAAGACAAGGAACATATTTCAAATGAAAAATGCCATGGCGTGCAAAAAAATGTGATGATGTCAAATCTAGAGTTTCAAACCAAAACTTGCATAAGTTATTTAGCTTTTAAGTGTTTATCCATATGCGAAGAAATTTTAGATGATAGCAGTGATAAAGTTAAGGGAAATGAACAGCAAATGAAAGTCCGGTTCAGAGCATTAAATTTTTCAAATATTAATGAACAGCAGAAATGTAAAGTTTACATAATTCCTAGACATCGTGTTAGATGAGGGTGACTAATGGTGCTCAGAGTTGAGTTGAAAGTTAACAGCTTACCCAAACAAAACACTATGTTATTTTTTGGGGGATGCTAGCTAGCATTTTCGCAAAACTTCAAGGTAACGCCTTGCAAGAATGATTCAAATGGTTTCATATGCAACGCTAATTTATTCGCCGTTTTCCCTGGTGTCTCGCACGACAAGGTAAGCGAAAGAGTTATTAGTTGATGCGTAATTTACTTAAACTTAGTATTGGCCTTTTCTTTGGTTTTCGCAGAAAAGATGGAACTATTTCGAATCGTAATATACTGTTACTGTCATTCCTTTAAAGCAAGTTTCAATCAAAGAAAAATATATAAATTTACCTGTCGTTATAACAGATGAAATCCATATTATTATTGGCTCTGTCCAGAACGCGTGGACCTTCAAACTTGCGTGACCCATGCAGAATGATATCAGAACAAGGATTCCAATTAAAATGGAGGTTTCCTGTTGCTTTAGGCCTTTGCCTAATAACCTACAAACCTGCAGGCGAAATATTTTATTAGTATTACATTGGTAACTGGTCGTTTTGCTTACTGGTCGTTTCGCCTACTGTTTGTTCTTCTACATCTAGAGTCGATTCTCGCAGGTCGAATGTGACAGTTCGAGTACTTCGTAATGACGAGTCTAACACAAACAAACAGGCGAAAAAGGTGTGTAAATATTCCTCGTTCTAGAAAAAAAAAGGCGCAAAAAAGTGTGTAAATATCCTTCGTTCTAAAGCAGCAGGCGAAAAAGGTGTGTGAAAATTCTTCGTTCTAAAAAAAGGCTCCCACACTGAAACATAAGGATAGAACTACTACAATTGTATTATGAATTCACTGCTTCAAGTACATATCAAATCGACTGACTCCGACATCGCACATCAAGTAGGTGAATTAAAGATTGTCATAGGAGGGAGTCTGAGCGCGAAGTGAACTTACATATTGGACATATAGCGAATCGACTCTAGAAGTAGGCGAACAGAGAGTAGGCGAAGACCGTACTTCATTCATCTTATCGCAACTGTAGACCTGTAATATTATGATGGCAGAATATCACTTACTTCTCTGAGTTCCTGAGGTAGTAAGCTCCAGTCAATGTCCTCCTTGTAACATTCTTTAAGTCTGTTATCAAGGCGACTCAGGTGATTACTCTGAGCCATGTTGGTAACTACTTGAAGTGAACCCAAATGACACAGGGATCAAATGAGGTGATCTCAAATGTAATGTTGGGTTTTGTATGTGTCGGCGAACACCAATTTCCATAACACAATTGCTATTGTTATTAGTTTGGCTCTTGGCTATTGAAGTAATTGATCGTTCGCATTTAGAATTTAATCCGAAAAGTTGCAAACAAGTTAAAGTTTAAGAGGTACTTGTATAAACATTTTTTCCCACTGAGATTAATTTAACATGAATTGTTAGAAAAGATGATTTTGCGACAGGTTGTATTAGCCGGAATTTAATATTCAGTAATAACGATTTTAAATACAAATTGCCGCATGATTTTGGTTTTTTACTAAAATCTACGATTGCCGAATTTGTATGCCTATTTATTTTCTCAAAAAATAAGCGGTTTTTGGACTGATCGTGTCTCAGGTGCAGCGCTTAATCGAGGGCCGCGGTTTTTTAGCACAAAGACAAAACCAATTCTTGAGTAAAAATGCCAAGGCTTACACGCTTGAAAGACCTAGGTTTGTAGGGTATTTTTTTTTGTAGGCTTTCCGCTCCCCTTTTTTTTCCCCCTTGAATCTAAAAGTGGGGTTTTTTTAATTCCCTGTCACCTTTTTCTGCCACCTAAAAAAGGGCAATACAATTAACAATTGTTTTTTTTTTGTTTGCTGGTGCGGGCGCCCAAACTTTGTGGGGCATTATATGACAACCGTGAGGCACTCGATAAACTTTTTCTTTTCGCTGCAAGTCGACTTAAATTTTCTCTCAAATGGAATGAAAAAGAAATCTAAATTGGACAAAACAGAAAAGACCGAAAACCACATTGATTGTATGCAATTGCCATTCAAAAATTAAAGTGGTTTCAAAGAGGTAGCTTTACCTTCTTACCATATATTAATGACCATTCAATTTTTAGTTAAAGTTAATCTCCGCGCAGTATTGTATACAATAACCCTAAAGACTATGAAGTGAGAATTATAAACTTGACACTTTGGCAGCGGTTCTTTTCGTGACTCTAGCTGTCGGCTTTTTTAAACGTAAGGTAGCGACGCCTGAATAGTTTCTTTTAATCAACCGGGTTGGACATCTCACACATCATAATTAAAGGCGAACGCGAACAACGGATCGGGATTTCTTTTTTTAAACTTTGACAAAAGGAAACTTTGAGCGCGTTTTGCACAAAATGGGGACTGTTCTTCAAATGTTCATGCACAGAACGAAATTGTGTACCGGTACATGTAATTGGCGAGATAAAAATGATAACAGCGTTTAGGTGGGTACTAGCTTTTTGAATGGTGCGCTGAAATCAACCAAAGCTTGTCGAGTTTATTGTTTGGGGTAGGTGTGATATTTCGGGGTTTAGTCTATTGTGAGATGAACAGATAACAAACTTTTAGTCGCGTAATAGCTCTTTGAATGGCGCGCTGGAATCAACCAAACCCTGTCAACTTTATAGTTTGTAGTAGGTGTGATATTTGGGGTTTAGTCTATTGTCATACAATTAGTATGTTAAGAAGAGATTACACATCAGACATCTCAAACAGTATAAATGTGGATGCAACGGTATTATCATCAATATAAGCCCTGACCAAACAGACCAGCAAGTAGTCGCAAGTGGACGCAAGTTGAACTTGCGCAGAGACTTGCGTTGGGTGACCAAACGGACTCGCAAGTTTCTCGCAAGTACACGCAAGTCGCAAAAAAAGACATTTTAAGGCAGACTATCCTCTATTTCATTGGCTCATAATAGGTTAATGGACGTTACTCAACATGCGTTGACTTGGGTTGGGTGGCCAAACGGTGAAAAACTTGCTTTAACTTGCGTGCAAATTTGATCTCTACCAAAGTGTGCGCAAGTCATCGCAAGTCAACGCAAGTGCACGCAAGCCCTGGCCAAACGGAGTCGCAAGTAGACCCAAGTTCTCAACTTGCGTCTACTTGCGACTCCGTTTGGCCAGGGCTTTACGCATCGGAATTACCTTCAGTACAAATAACCTCAAGACAAATTTACCAACATACCTTTTCATTCTTTTAACTCGAGGATCAGGGTCATCCGTGATTGCAACTTTACGATACTGGAACCGCCTGTTGTAACTTGCGGCATAAGTGCTGAATGGAACCGCTCCGATAACAAGCAAATTGCTCAATTGAGCTAAAACATCAATCTCAAACGCAGTGTCTTCGGATGAGAGAAGAAATTCCGATGAAGCAGAGTCGCTGTTAAAACGACGCTTACCTTCGACAGACCAATAACCATGGTGTTCGTAAATTTTACATTTACGGCACACTTTAGTAAGTCGTGAGCCCAAATAAGTACCGCGCCGGTTGCTATAAATGACAACAGGAATCACTTTATTCTCAAAAGCCAACTTCTTTCCACACTTTCGACAGTTAACCCTCGATGAACTCAGAACAGTTGCAATAGGCTTGCCACACTTCAAAGAAAAGTCGTGGAATTCGCGAAATAATTCTCTATCAGACTTCAGCACCGAAGAATAAAAGTGGAGGATATTTTGTGTTTCTGCAACGAAGCAGCTGCTTACGGCTTTCTCGCCACCATCTTGTTTTTCCACTTGTTCCGTTTCACGTTCACCCCAAACAAATTTCTCGATCACAGAAGCTAGCCCTACCATTCTAATGAAGACATCTCCAATGCTTTTGAAGACAAACAGGAGTCGAGAAGAACGATCGATATCCTCCAAAACAGTCGCCATACTATAATAAAACCATCAACTCCGAACAACTCTCTCAAGCAACCCTAGCTTCGTCCCCAGTCTCCCTGTCCGGTACTTTATCACCTTTTGTTGTTATGACACAAAACAATGACAAAAGAGAATTGGGAAGCGGTCGAGACAACCCGTCATGTGATCCGATTTGTATGTACGGGCCGATGTTTGTGGTAAAAATTGATCGCTCTTCTTCATAACTTTAATGATTGAGTTCGACTTTCCATAACTTCTTGTTTCGATGCACAATTTTATTTCCTGCACAAGAAGGGTCATTTGTCTGCACAAGTTTATAGAACGGGGTATACATTGCGTGGCTTTTTGTTTGGATGCCCAGTTTGGTTTCCAGCACGACTTTATTTAAAACGTGTCATTTGTCTGCACAAGTTTATAGAACGAGGTATACATTGCATGGCTTCTTGTTTCATTTCTTTTGTGCTTTTGTCTGCAAGCGCAACAGAGAATTGGGAAGCGGTTGAGACAACCCGTTATGTGATCCGATTTGTATGTACGGGCCGATGTTTGTGGTAAAAATTGATCGCTCTTCTTCATAACTTTAATGATTGAGTTCTACTTTCCATAACTTCTTGTTTCGATCCACAATTTTATTTCCTGCACAAGAAGGGTCATTTGTCTGCACAAGTTTATAGAACGAGGTATACATTGCATGGCTTTTTGTTTGGATGCCCAGTTTAGTTTCCTGCACATGACTTTATTTAAAACGTGTCATTTGTCTGCACAAGTTTATAGAACGAGGTATACATTGCATGGCTTCTTGTTTCATTTCTTTTGTGCTTTTGTCTGCAAGCGCGTTTTTAGCCATATAAAAGTCGAGTCGACTTCTGGAAGTAACGAGTCGTGTCAACTCGTGTCGAGTCGTGACGACTCGACGACATTTCCACCCCCCATTCACAGTAACGAGTCGTGTCAACTCGTGTCGAGTCGTGACGACTCGACGACATTTCCACCCCCCATTCACAGAGCCCCATTCACGTAGTAGGACCATTTCCGGTGACTGTAGTCAGACTTCCTGTAGGGTTTGTCAACTTCCGGTAAGGACGACTTCATGAATTTCACGACATGACTTTTGCCAAGACGACTTGTCTATACATACAGACGACTCGACACACTTTGAGTGTATTGGACATGTGTGGAAAAACAATACCCTTTGGGGCCGCACATACCTATATAGCTCGCACTCCCCTCCCCCGGGGCCTTTGGGTCTCGATACAAACCGTCAGTGCATGTTAAAATGGGTTGTACATTTGCATGGAAATATTATCAAATACATGTTAGCATATAAAGTATACTTTCACATTAAGACAGACTGCGAAAAGTCAAGCTCTCTCGCGGTGAGCAAATTTACAGCCCTTTAAGTTTTATTTAATGTGACTACCAAGGCATATCTCACTATGTGTGACACACTATCCGGGCTAAGCTTGATCCCGCTCAAAGTTCATTTTTGGTCACTTGCAGACAAGATCTCATGTCACATTTGTCCCGCCATATTGTGCACGTCACTGTAGCGTTGCCATAGCGATTCCACCGGCTCACCCAGGCCTCGTTTTGAAACGGAAGCTTTATTAGCAATCTAACAATAGCCACCCATGCCAATTGACCTATAATTTTCCTACACTTTGTAACTGCGTTTGCTTTTTACAACTGCGTGGTGGTAGTGCGTATAAAATTAAGTACGCTAACGCTGTCATTCAACATTGATTTAAGGGAAACGTGTCCATGCAAGATAGGGTTATTATTTCTCAGACGAATAAATAAGTCTGCTTAAAATATGTAATCGCTGATATACGTTTAAGTTATCGTTTTTTCCAGCATTTATCTATAGAAGTGCTGCCAGTTCTATATCTTCGTTCACGATTTCTGTGAGAGCATTATAAGCAGATCTTCTGTTCTGAATACAGGAAATACACGTGCTAGCAACCAACTACATAAACAATCAATCCCTGCAGTACTCCCTTACACTCCGCGTGTTTCTTCTCATTTCCAGCTAGTAAAGTTATCAATTACCTTACATCAGCTTAGCATAAAAAAATAAAACAAAAAGATATGTCCACATACAACAAAGCAGAGGTTGAAGCTACGCTTAGGCTTACAGTACTATAATCCCGGGGAGGGTACTCCCTTACTTGGGTTATGCGGGAACGTACCGCTGGATAGGGTGGTTTTTTTTTTGGCCGGGCTGTCCTGAACAGGATTTACAATTTTGCTCTCCTCTGTCCGAAACACGGTCAGAACCTGTCCTAAACAGGGCATGGTATTACGAAGCGAGAGACGTTAACCGGCCATTACAAAGTCATCAATCAATATCAGATCATTTTCTGGACAAGAATGCTATTGTTGTCCGTATCAGTTTAATTTTAAGAATTTAAAGCTTAAAGGCCGAGACACACGATGCGACAAATCGCTGCGACACGTCGCGGCGATTTGTCGCATCGTGTGTCTCGGCCTTAATGCTTGATGGCTTTTTGTTTAGTTCAAGTGTAGAGACGCAACAACTGGGTTTTAGACACATCAAACGTGATTTGTCTGATTAGAATGGCTCATTAAACAACTTAAATTCCTGTAAAACGAATGAGTGCGTATTTTGCTTTTTGTCCTAAACAGGGTCTTGAAATAAGCGCTGTTGTCCTACACAGGGTAGGGTTTTTGGAGTATTTTCGTCCTATATTATAAACAGGGTCAGTTCAGTGTTGTTTTTCGATGGAAAGTTCTGCTTTCTCCGTTACATTCCAAGATCGCTATTTATACCTTTTGTAAATATTGACATCTGGCAAAGTGTTCCTACATATTTTCCTTTAGCATCAAAATTAAAGAGTTGTTTCTCAACTGCAAGGTCAACAAATTCTCATTAATTAAAGAACAATTGTTGATGCTATTTGTATTCAATTTAATACATTAAAGCCCATATATTTTAACAGCGGAGAAAGACGTAGAGGCATGAATAGTGATGTACTCAACTTAAGCAGCTGCGAAGACAACATCTGAAAAAGCCTGAATATTTTAGATTCACTAATTTTTTCGACGATATGTTAACCCTTCATCATGAACCCGATTAAACGCGCATATGCAATCATTGTGCCTTTTATCAACTTCTAACAACCTTGTTTCGCGCTTTATTTTTGCTTTGGCTATCGAGGCTCTGTCATATTGGTCTAGTTTTTCGACAAGAACTCTGGAGCTCATCAGCGAGAAACGCTTTGTTTGATGATAATACAGCGCAGAATGTCACACCTAACTGCGAAAAGTAGAAGCGGTGGACATACCATTGCGAATTTCTACAAGGATGCTGTTACGGGCGGCGCCAAAGATGCGCAGTTTATGGTACGATCAAGTTGATGCAAAAGTGTTTCATACTGAGTGGGAAACGTAAAAAAAAAATGTTCGGTTATACTCCTTGGTGAAGCTAGAGAGGTACTATGAGTGTAAAATGTGTTGCCCATCAACACAGCGCAATGAACACGTTCTAAAAACAAACGGGATATTCTAAAATGCTATTTTTTGGCAATAATCAGCCATCTTACCAAAGGTGGTCAAAAGCAAATTAAGGCTGGTGAGATTTCTAAAGAACATGTTAAATGTTGCCAGAAAGTCTCTTCATGTGGTAAAATTTATCTCAAAGAGCATGATTTCTTCCAAAGGTAACGCATGTGAAATGCAAAGCCTGCAGGGAACATGGAAATTTCCATGTACCTCGCAAGCAATTTACCTCACATGCAAACATTTGGCAAGGTACATGGCACTTTCCATGTACCTTACCCAATCCGTTGTTGCAAGGTACATGGCAATTTCCATGTACCTTGCCATATGTTTCGTAAAAGAAAAAAATTGGCAGAGGTTACCTGAATTACTGATAAATTTGCCAATCGTTTTTAAAATTGGCAAAATTAACAAAATTCGCGTTGTTTCATGCCAAGAAAAAGCGGCCTCATACATACTTTTGACCAAAAATCGACGTTTAGGCTTACTTTTTACCATATTTGACACCCTTCTTGCAAAAAACGCCTTTTTAAAGCTGATTCTTGCAACTAGATCTTGGCAAAAATGTTGACCTCTCTTGACATTTTTACTA
>JAHPZR010025330.1:15000-20000 GCA_019787425.1 Platygyra sinensis
CAAGGTGCAGAAATTGCTCGCTTTGACATTTTTTTCGCATTGTGATGCAAATAAATCAGCATGATAAATCTGGCAGTATGCAAACTAGCCATCAAACTTCTCCCACGAATCGGCACACGCAGCAAGCGCCAAGCAAAATAGTCATGTCTGTCTATGCGGTTTTGATAATGATCCTGGTCTCAGGTGTTGTTAAGATCGATGCAATTTCGTATGTCACTTCGTATGCAAGAAGTCTTAATTCCAGCGATGGAAACTTCAAGCTACAGTGGACTTACCATAACAGCTCGAGAAGGCTGTTTTTCAAAATGACTTGTGGAGCTACATTCTGGTGTGCTGTCGGATTTACCACCACTGATGATGGAAAGAACATGGAGAATTACGATATAGCGGTTGTTCTGTTCCACCCTGATGGCGGGGTCTACATTGATGTAAGTTGTGAAATATTTTGATATTTGGTTAAGTGTTGAATACTTTGCACCATTTCTTCTTTTCCCCTTAAAAGGTAGCTGCTTGCATTAGGCGTCAAAATATGCTTACGTCGTTTTATCATTGGCAAAATTACTGAATGATTGACGACTATAGGTCCATATCGGTCCGTTCGCAACTTACAAGAAAGGACACGGGCTTTTTTGTTGTTTACATTTTTTTTAGTGCTCAAGAATCTATGATGATGATAACTTGACAGCATTATCTTCATATCCTTTGCCCCTTTCGTTTGTTAACTGCAGTTAATGTAATGTTAGCAGCTTGAATCTGCGCACACAGAGGTATAATAAAATGCAGTATTTAGTAGCTCTTTGTTCGGAAAAAAAACAAAACAAAAAAACAATGAATTACGTTAAGAATTAAGTCAATGGTACACGGTATTAAACTATATCGAATAACGCAACATACATGTGGTATTGAAGTAGCCTGAGAATCAGGCTTTTCTAGGAGGAGGAAACCAAAAAAAAGCCTGACACAAGAAAATAGGCCCTTGCAGCCGGGGTCACGTGACCACAATTTTTCTAAAAATATTACACATTCTGGGCAATAAATTAAAGAATGCCAGAAGTGGAAAGAGCATCTCGAAAATACCAAAATGGCCAAGTTTGATGTCCCTAGCATTAAACAGTAAGTTAATACGTCAGTTTGAATATTTTGAAAATTTAGAGTATATTTAGGGAAAATGTTGCTGGACAGCAAGGTCTGTTTGCAAAAAAATGCGCTAGGAAAATATTGAATAGCTACAGAATGTTCACGGAGTTATACCGGAGGCTTTGGCGGCTGGTAGGGCACTCGACGAAGCGTAGGATTTCAAGCGGTCCACAAACTCCTTCGACAGCCAGTCCCAAGGGTTTCAATTGTTCGAGGCCAGCGATCCGCAACTGGGGTGACTCAAAAAGCATAGTAACAAAATACAGCACTTGTGAAAATGGAGCAGAAGAAGCTCAGCGAAGACCTTCAACAAAGAGAGCTTTGTTTTCTGACCAGTACTCTGAGCTTGACGAAGAAATAACAAGCCTTGTGGATATCCCGACAGAAACGAATTTGCTACCAATCGAAACCGGGAGCCATAATCAGGGACGGAGACCTTAAGCCTTGCGCGGGACAATTTTTATATTTTTAGAACAAATTGCGCCATCCTGACGTCATATATCCGCGCTTATCCACGCACGTGTCTTGGGCTCTCGCGTGGATGTTGTCACGTTGTGTGACGAAATGGTAAGAGTTGCGAGATTCTCTTGCCGATTTTTCACAGGCGATGGCAGGGAATAAGACAGAGAAGAACCAGGGCTCTTCTATGTACTTTCATCCTCTGATTTAATGGAAAAGGTGTGTTTTTCAGGGTCGAGAATTTCTTTAATTTCGCGCTGTGAATGATAAAATCCGCTCGCCGGCTAGTTATCCCGTAAACTTTTGTGTTTGTTTTGCAGAAAAAAGTTCTGTAAGAAAACTGTTTACTCCGGTATAGAGGTTATTTGTGTGTTTGCCAAACAATGCTTAATCATAACCAAAATCTGTTTTTGATAGTTTCTTGTTGTTTCTGCTCGTTTGGCGAGTTTGCAAAAGTTTTTGATAGGCAAGTCTAACGCGTACGAGTAGTTCGTTCGCATAGTGCAGCGCGTGCACTTTCAAGTCCGAGTCAGTGTTTTTAGTTGTCAAGACAAATATTTATTTCGTTATCTTTAATATTGTGGTAAAAAACAAATCAAATGTGGTTTAGCGTGGTCTGTACTCTTATCGACAACGATTGTTGTTGTGCGCCGAGTGAGTCCGCAACAAACTGAGCTACATCACAAAGTGCGCGCTTTGCTTTAGTTATTGAGCACGTCAGCAGCATACACGTGCACCCATGGGCAAATAGTAGATGCTGAATTAGCCAATCAGAGCGTGCGCTTTGCTTTAGTTATGTTATAAAACGCATTCAAAAACGTGCACTGTCAATTATTTTGCCAGGCCTTTCTTAAGATGACAACCTGGCAATGTTCAACATGGTATCTTTAGAGGACAGACGCATAGATCAATGAAAAAAAAAAATTGATTCCATTGTATCTAATCCAGATCATAAGTTGGATCATTTTCTCTCTGCCAATAACTATTGTTATTATAATCTCAGAAGACAGCGCTACTTTGCAAATCCAGTCATGCGTACCAAGCGTTTTTGTAGCACATTTCTGCCATCTTTGTGCAGGCGTTAGCAGCTTTTTGTATAACGGATAATTTGTCTAAAGTATAATTTTATAAACTTGAACTCCAAAGTATAATTTTGTAGATTTTTAAAATTAGTACATTTTTATATTTAATTTTTGTATCAAATGTATTTGTGAATTCATGCAATTCAGCCTTAGAGGGCTTCCATATGATTCATTGTTAGATGTTATATGACCACGAACTAGCCAATGAATGAGTGTGCTGTAGCGGGAAAAACGACAGCTATATAACAAATTTTGTGAAAAAATATGCCAGATCGCTTCCTTAGACTCACTTGACACCTACGGCTCGTGACATTTGTACATGTGCCGTTTTTCGACCTATTTTGTTGAACATTACTGCTATGTTTACTGTTGTGTAGCAAACGTCATATCAATGGCCACATATGTTGGTCTACATGTATATGTTTTGCTAGTTTGGTTTGCTTTTGCTCATTTAAAAATCTATATTTGTCTGGCTTCCCAGGGTCTGTGACTTTGTCTCTTGAGCTCGTTGTTTATTAGGTTTCAGTACCACTCTCTTCGTTGACTTTCTTCGCTCTCTGACTTTTTGGCGCCAAAGGATTCAAATATAGATCTGTTGACTGTTTTGCATGCGACGATGATTTGAATCAAGCAAAGCGTGCCACAATGATTTAGATAAAGCAAGATCTGATTTGTTGACGTTATTTGGTTAAATGTTCCACTAACATGATCGCAATTTATATCACGTAACATCATCTTTAATTTTTTACATATGTATCCTTTCCTGTTTTTTTATGTTAACATTGTAACTAAAAACATCGAGTGCTAAATAAAGTAAAGTTGAAGTTGAAATTGCTGCTACGAGAAAGAAAACTTTTGTATACGTGACCTGCTCGATTTTTTCCTGGTCGAAATTAACAATGGCAAGTGCACGCGCCCAGCCTCAAGTCCGGAGGAGGTTCGCGGGCTTCTTTATCGATCAGCGGCTTGTAATCCAGCTAGCCTGAAATCTGACTTGAAATGCCAGTCTTCTCCTGCCACCAACCTAATCACCCGAGGATTAGGTCGAGCTTGGACAGAAGAAGACTGTTACGTTATTTTAGGCTGGTATGGGAGTAATCGAATCTAGTCAAAATTCTCCCTGAATATTCAAAGCAAAACGTAGACGTCATGACTGTCTGTGCTTTCGTGAAACTCGTTCTGCTGTCATGAGTCGACATGAGCGTTAACGTATGCTTCTGTTATTAAACAAAAGTAATGGAACTTCGTACGCCAGTCTCTCCTCTCCCGATCGTTTACTATGGACTTTTAGTAAATTCTCAGCTCCGACTATCGCATTTTTAGCTTTTTGATTGGCTAAAAAACTCCGACTATGAACCAATTAATAGTCGGAGTTTTACGTCATATGGAAAATAGTGCGCCAAGTTTAAAATGTTTCGCTTTGTAAAACTGTGGAAATAAAAATCGGCGGCAAAACCCGGTTTGAGAATTTACTAAAACAATTATTCCATTCGCCCTTGTTGGATATGAAGTGATTATAACCAACTCGCGCTACGCGCTCGTTGGTTATTTTATCACTTCATATCCAACGCGGGCTCATGGAATAATTGTTATATAACTACAATAACTAGTTAATACCCAAAATGACTTGCAAAACTACAGGCTGGTGTGCTGTGTGATTTATCAAAGCTGCAATTGGAAAGAACATGGTGAATTACAATGCAGTAGTTGTTGGGAACACTTCTGGTGCCGGGTATATTGATGTGAGGCAATAAATCCGTTAATAACTTTGCTTCTGTTTGTCTGAGATATATTTTATCTTATCTTTTAGCAAGAGGTGAGGTAACACCGGTGTAATCACCGTGCAAAACCAAGAACTCGTTCGTAATAAAACTCGAATATAATAACGAGTTTCAGGATGGGACCGTAAGCCTCAGACTAACAAAATTTATTTGGCAACCCCAAAAATCTCGATTAAAGTTGTGTCCGTCGACAAGTTTTCAATTTGGTAAACGCGTGCACACTTAAAAAAGAAAAATATTTGTTGACCACAAAGTGCCAATGACATGGCGAGATCAAAGATCATGCAAAGAGAGCTTAAAGCGAGATCCAAATTTATTTGATTAACGTTATCCGGCTTCAGATCATGGCGCATAAATGAATTTTTAATGATGTAAAACTTTTCCGATTGGTCAACCCAACCTAAAATATGTCGCAAACTCGTAGAAATATGCGACTTCAAAGTTGCCAATCTGCGCATTCAAATATCTTTGGCGTAGTCGTTGGACGGTGCTTTATTTTCACTGAGTTTTCTTGGAGTGCTGGAATAGATTAGATTCCCTT
>JAHPZR010025330.1:30000-67500 GCA_019787425.1 Platygyra sinensis
CAGCGAATGTTTGTGAACCTCAAGCGAATAAATGCCTTTCTTTCACGGCTTTATAAAAAACAACTAAAATAATAACTAACCAAAACTAGCCATAACATCTCTATTAATTTTATTAACTGCCATTTTTATTAGTACAGTGCACATGCTGAAAAGCTAAGTTAATTTGTTGTGATTTCAACAGATGGATGGATTCCATTAAAATACTACATTTACTCATTTATTATAATGAAATAACACTCCAATTTCATTTGTTAAGGTCTCTTGACCGAAAACAACATCTACAGGCGCCCGCGCCAGGCTTCAAAAAATTTCATTGAAAATCGAATGGCAACTTCATATTTGCACTGTTTATAGAAATTTACTTTTGAATAAGAATATAATTCTTATTTGCAATACAATTTCTTGTCAACAATATTGTTGGAGTATGGACATACAATTGTTAAATAAAGTTCAATTCCGGCACGACTACAATAACCGGAGCTAATTGGAAAACGAAAACACAGTCACTCGACTGTCACTGTCACTAATATAAAAAACAAAAATCTGACCTTAGTTGTTTGAGTTAATCACACTTCAAATTGGAATTGAAAAGTTTAATTCTCTATATTTCTGCTTCACAATGCATGAATAATTTGCATGTTGTCAAAGTTTAAGGCAACTGTAAATAAATTCTCTTCAAGGGACAATATATGGCTTTTTATCTTAGATTAATGTACTGTTTCCAGCGACTGTGGTAAAGTACATACATTTTCTTCAAATTTTTTTCTCAAATCTACTCAGAAGAACATATATCCGGGCTACACAATCCTTCTTCATTTACAAATTGCCTTCACCGCCTCCGGGCTGTCGACAATGTTTCCATTATTTCGCCTTTTTATTGATGTTTTGAGCTAAAATCGCCGCACGTTCTGCGATCGGAACAAATCCTTCTTCCTTCCTCCATTTTGTCAGCCTTGCCGCAAACCAGTTCTGAAAAAGTACAATAACAATTCGAAAGAAAATTTTGATAAACGACGGCTAGGAATTGGAAATAATAATTAAAAAGACTTTCCGCCCAATGCTTCATTAGGCCTTACGCTGTGTAATTGAAAGAGATTAAATATTCAGCTTAATATATGCGACAAAAACTAATTTGAAAAACAGAAAAGGAAAAATTGGAAATCATTGCGAAATATGGTTTAACATTGGAATGGAAAACGGGAACCAGGTATTTTCATTATTGAGTTTTCACAAAATGTGTAGGATTGTCCAAATTTCACTTTCGAAAAAAAAAAACATCTTGATTACTTGTAAGCAATACCTCGGTAAATTATTGCCAAACGCAATATCCTAGACGGCAGTTTGTTTACAAAAAGGTACTAAAATACTGTAAAACAGTTCTGAGCACACAACTTCAAAGTGTATTTCCGATATATAAAGCATATTTCAAAATAGAGATTTGAAATATCATCCTAGCCTCTTTCGCATAATTTTGAAATAAGTATGACATTTGGTACTGCACAAAAAGTAAAAGTCTCTAGTCTAATTAATAACAGGAAAATTTAGTTGAATGTTACACAGCAATCCGATTTTAAACGCAACCCTTTTGGCATGGAAGGCTCAATTTCTTCAATACGTAATTCAAATACGGTATTCAAAGTATGGCTAGATATTTTTTATAAGAATGTGAAAGAAAAACAAAAAAAAAATATCTGAGTTCACCTCGATTTCTCCTTGTGTCACTCCGATGTCCGCCGCCAGAAGAGACATACTCAGTGAATCGGGATGTCTGCAAGATTTGAAAGCATCTTCAAGGGCCATGGATTTTTCTTTATCTTCGCCGAGCTTATTAAGAATATCGGCCATCGTGGGTTTCTTTGCTTTAGTCGTGAAAAACGTCGAAAACTTGGAAATCCAAAATTCGTGACCCAAAGCTTGGATTCTTCTTGTGTTTTCTGGATTCCGCGGTCAGGTGCGCTCAAGCGACCCAGCTTTGGAATTGTTGTGATGTTCTAAAATCAAGACGTTCTTGTGCAAATTTTTCGTAGCAGGTGAATAATCGGGCCTACTGATTGGCCGACATCGCATTAAATACTTCCCCAGGCTGTATTTTGAGCAGCGTCATATCATTATTTCATGGCGAGCCCACGAATAAATCAACATATTCACACAGACGCTGGCGTCGTTCTGGCAGCTGAAATATACGGATTTAGTTTATTTGAAAACCACGGACACGACAACAAGGCGAATTTCTTTTCTTCGGGGAAACGTACTATATTCAGAAAAAGTAAATGTGAGAAAAGGTTTGGTTTTGGCGTCTTTGTAACAACAAAACCACAGATATGAAATATTCAAAAAGGTTTGACACTTTGCCTGCATTAGCTAACCATAGTGTTTTGCATACGACCGAGTCATTTTATTGAAATGACATGGAAAATACCGCTTCACCAAACTGCGAATAATCGCTAGTTTCGATTCGACAGGTAATATAATTCTCGCGTTATGAGTTAACACCAATACAAGAAGCCAGATTGTGTTTTTTGTTACACTAATTCAAAATAGGTTTTCGTACGTTCTCTCTTGCTGCATAATCTGCAGAAAGTTCGGTGGATGTAGATGTGGAGAAAATATTAATTCGTGAAATATGCCATTTCATTTTTTCCGTGGAAAGAAACAAGCCTTCCCCAATTAGACCAGGCGTTTCTTAAGGCTAATTTTCTAAAGTTCCGGTTTTGGGTATCCTGCATTAAGTAAAGTTAGCCTTTTAAAAAGTAAATTCAAATAAATGAATAAAAGTTTATCATGTTATAAGAGTAATACTAGTAGCGCCAATACGCTTTCGAGACCGAATTGTTTTTTTTAAAGGATTAGTATTAAGCCGCCATAAGCCTTTATTAGAAGAGCTTTCACGACTAGCAGAAGCGGTAACGGACCTTTTAAGAATCTTTGTCATCTCTGTGTATTATCTCGTGTTCACGTGCAAAGTTGAGTTGAAATGAAGCTCAAGAACTAACAAAAATGCGTTTTGTTCAAACTGGTGTTTTTCTACCTTCTTTGTACATAAAAAACGCGATACAGTGTTACATCAATCAAGTCCCTTAAGCTAACTATCGGGGAGATTCTCGTTTAGTCTTACGCCACGGATCTCAAAGGGGCATTGTCACCGACTATTTGGCAACTTTGTAAAAAGCTAGGTGTCTTCGCATTAATTGAATTCCGGAACTATCGACCTAGTTTTGTTATTAAAGACTACTAGAAGGTACTGAAACTGTTTCCTGTCGCCTGGCGCTACGGATGGCATAGATGGAAATGGATTGAAGTTTGAAAAAAATTGGCCAATTTTATCGAGTTATGATGTCACGTGTTCAAAAATTCCTCAAGAAATTTATTGTGGTTACCCTCTCTGATAAAAATCATTTGATATCTTCGTCGTAGCTTTATAGGGACATTTTGTTTATGATTAAAGCCTCAAAGTGATGATTTTAGCTCAGAATTGACCTAAAAAGGCAAAATCCTCGTGACACTGCCCCTGTAACACACAGACAAGAATAAAATGTCACTTTTATTGACAAAGGAGGATAATAACATTGCACTATAACGTATAACTCTGATAAAATAAGGGTGCCATTTGTTCTCAATAACACCGTTAAGAGACACCAAACTCGCGGGCAATTATATATAGACTGTTCACAAATCCTATAATCCAGTAGATAGTACTTTTCGTGTATACATATATGAAGTTCAAATGTCTGACCATGCCAAAGACCAAAGTAACGAATCTGATGGGTCTTCACTCCAAGTTCTTTCTTGAAGTAAGCGTCACTGAACTGTGCCTATTTCTCCTGAGCGTCGTCTTCGATGAAGTCTTTGGCCTGTTCATCAGTTATCGCGTCGATATGACTGACTTTGTTTCGGAATTTTACACCGTAAAACTTATCGGCGGACTCTAACAGCTCGGGTCGGAACGTTGTGGTGATAAACTGAGCTTTTTCAGCCAACTTACGAAGCATTTCTAGACAAAAGAAGAAAAACGCTGTCAGTGTTATCCGCTTAATGAAAATCTGAACTCTAGACGATTGAAGAGGAAAACGTCGCTTTATCCATGACTGGCTTTCAGTGAAAAGAAAATCGGTTCTAGTCGAAACTCTAGTTTGCAAAAGTTTGCAAATTTTCAACACAAAAATGATAAGCGGTCGAAGATCATAAAATCACCGACACATTCCAACATCTCGGAGGTTTCATCAAACCGCGCGTTTTGTGATCTACCAACACCCCGTTAAATTAAATACCACCCTTCCTTACCCCACCCCTCTCCAACTTCCTCCCCACGAGCACAGCACAGCTTCGCGCAACACAGCTTTGCGCAAAGGACACCCCTTCTCTACCCAGGTCCCACAGTCGAGATTTGGCATGGATGAACGTATCTTTACTTACCCCAAAGTCAAAACTCACACAAAACATTACCATCCTAAAATCTCACATTGGAAATCGTAAACAAAAACACCGCCCATCCCTTTGGTGCGCAGCCGAATCGATTTCCAAGCAGTACAATACACAATACTGTTTCCAACTGTACAATTCCCTAATCCCAGTCAGTAACTACCTCTAAGATTCTACACTAGAGGATTACATACCTGCGACAGCTTTTCTGAATTGAGGATCCAACGCTTGATCAATCTCATCAAACAAATAGAAAGGCGCCGGATCACATTTCTGAATTGCGAATATCAAAGCCAGAGCCACTAAAGACTTCTGTCCTCCTGATAACTGATTCATCTCACGAGTCTCAGCGGACTTCCCAGTAAAAGAAACCTACAGAAGAGACACAAACAATGCATGACAGTCTGTTTGCATTTGAGTTACACTGAGTGTGATATGACTGTCCGTTTATACTAAATTTTCTTCAAGACTAGCTTAGTTGCAAAATGACTGTCCTAGAGGAGTTGAGTTTTAAAGCTAGTTTAACATTACAGAACATTTCGTCCACATTAGAGTGCCTGACTAAAGATTGTGTCGTAACTGCCTGTTCACACTGACGAATTAAAGCTAGCTTAACTACGCTCTACGAAAGTCCATTCATTCCGAGTTTTTAAGTTAGCACATCAGTAAGATACAAAGAATGACGCTCCGTTCACACTCCTGTAATAAAGCGAGCTTAGTAGTGGAATATGACTGTCTTCAGTTTCACACTACGCCTAGCGTAAGCTCGCATGATCGTCAGCAAGATAGCACTGTATAAGATGAGACGCTGAAGCAATATCCCATTTCCGAGTTGCCTTTTACAAAAAATGTCAAAACGAGTCTTCAGGCGAAATCCTTCATATTGAAATCTGTAAATCATGTAAATCGCTCATTTTCATGTACATGCATAAGGTTTCACACTCGACTCACTCGCATTGAAACAGAGGCACAAGATATCTCGAAATGGCCTAGTGTTTATTTCTGTTAGTACCTTGATACTTATTCCAGTGAACTGATCCACAAGCGGTACAGACCGCTGAGACTGCGACTGAGATGCCTCACTGTCTTCTTCCTCTTCCTAATTTCCCATTATTACAGAGTTAAAAGGCAAAGGATCATTAGCAATGATTGTGGTAGGAAAAAAAAAAAGACAGCCTGAAGCACTGCAGAAAGTACGAACAACCGATCTGCAGGAAATGATTGTGTTTTCATCTACATTTATAGAATCTTGCTTTTACCCAGCTACAAAACCTTAAGCTTTAGATCCCTGAGAAACACAGGGATCAAACAACGACCACTGAACACCAGGGACATCAACAACAGCAAAGGTTTTAAATTGTACTTGAGTTATTGCTTCTCAGTGATTGCGCTTGCATCGCGTCAATAACAAATACCAGGGTTTTCATCATTCGCTATCTTTTCATAAAAAAAAATTCCACGCGTTTGTAACCAATGAAGAGGTTTAACAAAAGAAGCATATAAGTAGCTCATACCGCTTGCTCCACAGGATCTGTTTTCATTACCAAAGTGGCTTTACCATGGGGAACGAGCTGCTTGAAAACCTCACTGAAGTTGTGAGACATCTGTTGACAGAACAAACACATACAAGATCAGCAAGAAACTACGTTCACACTGGATCAAAAGAACAATAATTCCCTTCATGTGGGTTTACACGAAGAAAGTATATAAGAGGACAGGACTAAATGCTGGGTTGGTTGTCAAATTGAAAACTCTCACCTAAACGTTCCCTCACAATAAGACATAATTCTAGAACACAACCAAAGAATATGATTTTGCGACAGTTTAAATCAAAACGGTTCTTATACTGAAGGGCGGGCAACCTTGGGGCGAGGAGGATCATACGGGTTTCATCTTGCTATTATCGTAGTTACTTCGTGTGTCGCATTGTCGTTGGGTATCATCGCTATCGACTGTCGCATTTTCGTTGTGTTGAACTCAGCTGTTGAAATATAGAACGAAGCTGGAAACATTCTCGATCTAAAGTTGGGCGCGAACTCGGCAAGAAATACATAGTTTATTTTTATTTTCTGAGTTCTAAGTAGTGAAGTAAACTAATTCAAAGTTTGAGTCAATTGTTGAGCTCAAAACAGTTGAACTGAAGTCGAAATTAGATACGCAGCTTGATGTTTGTGCACTCATATTTAAGTACCTGTTTGAATGTGAACAGAATAGCCTCATGCTTGCGGAGCTCAAGGACATCCATCAAATCCACGATTGACTAATGAAAGAAAACAACCATAAAGAGGGTAGAGTAAACAATCGTTAGAATACATTCAGTTTAAAGGTGCAATGCCGACCCTATATCATAGATCATTTGAAGGAGCTTCCTCATACCATGGACTAAGAGGGGACTAAGCCATAACTTGTAATGTATAAAACTGTCGTCATATCGTAATAACGTCCCCAAACCATAAGTTCATCAAGATTGAAAAATAACGAAGACACGAATAAAAACTGACTAACAATAAAGAAGGGTGCCTGCACAAAGAGGATTGGAATTAAGGACTGGACAAACCAAAAAACGTTTCACCCGTCATATAACTCCTGTTCTTTTAGGCGATGAACAAAACCACCTTCATAATAATCGAACGAAACTGATCTCAAAATTACAGTTAAGGTAAGAAACCGAGAAACAGGCAATAACAAACCAAAGATGAAAAATTAAAAATGCAATAACGATTAAGATGATCTGAGGATTGAGACGGGAAAAAATGAACAAATTGAAAAATAATTCACAAGATCAAAATTTTAAATTTTTCTACATTATCAGTTTTCAATTTTTATTTTCTTTTGAAGTTTTTATGTAATTCCTTTACCTGGTAACCTTTGTCGAGTTCTTCTTTCCTTTTCATTAGTTTTTCTTTCTGCTCAGAGAAGTTAACAAACTGATCCAGCGCCTTCTTGTTCACATGACTGTATTTCTTGAGCTCTTCATTACAATGATGCAATTTCTTCCACAGCTAATAATAAGTACGCGTGCAATGAAAAGAGAGCAATAACGACTTGTTATTAACAACTCAACAGGGCAGACCACTATTGCAAATGCCTCAGCTCGGGAATCGCTTAGACAATACCAAGAGTGCCCTTTCGACAAAAATTTCAATGTACGTTCTATCTTCGATGTTTTTATTTTAAGAAATCCATTCTTTGCTGGGAAACTTAAACCTTTCAAGAAAAAATACGTGTTAAATAGGTTTGCTAGGTTTTGAGATAAAATAGAATCAGTGTCTATTGAGAGGGCGCCCAATCTGAAACACAACTTGTTTAGCCAGAGATTTGCTATATAGGGCCGTTGAAATGTTACACAGATTAAACAAAAAACATAAAATAACGATGCTGACAGAACGGTTTTATAGAGTGGCTTGAGTGTCGTAAAACCAAACCAAACTTATCACTCCAGCCAGTGATCATAAACGGCTCAGACAATACAGTGAACCAATCAAAAATCAAAGTCAATAGAAACTCGACATACTCCGGACATACGATTGGTTTCAAATTTACTTCTGATTGGATGAAAAAGCCGGCGCGCAATTTTTTTAAGCCAATGGTATAACGTTATAATGAAAACCCATTCTAACTCCCCTACACAATAAAAGAAACAAACCATTTAGTTGGTTGGTAATTATTTACTGCTCACCGTCTTAACAGGAGTTTTTTGATGCTTCTCAAAGGCGTCAGCAGGAAGGGAACCGAGCTCACGGATCTTCTTGGTACACTCCTCTTTCTGTTTTACAATTAAACAAAAACATATCCATTGACTCCAACAAATATCACTCACATTCACATCAGCTGCACAATCCCTCTTTCCCTGATACAGACTCATACACGGAGAAGCTGGTTCATCAACGGTTTGTGCAATAGGCTAGTTTCGAATTGTGCAGAAACAAAAGAACAGAGTCGGGGTTCAGGGGAATAATTTGCATTTTCCTTTGTTATGAACAATACAAAATGCTAATTATTCCCCTGAACCTCGACTCTGTTCTTTTGTTTCTGCACAATTCGAAACTAGCCTATTGGTAAGAAAACATGCCTGGCGGTAAGCTCTGTTCGGATTGGTCGTTTACCATTTACTCAAAAACCTCAATGTACCGAAAGAGACTAGGTTGAGTTCGGCCTCATCATAATTCCAATGGCGGTGAAGACATATTTTCTACTGGAATAATTCGGTTAGAAATTTTGGACTACCTTTATAAAAGGTTCCGTTTATTTCGAAAATTTCCCGTTCGGCCGAGCCAAACTTGTCAAACCATTTACATTCTGAGCGAAATTGACGGAATGTTTGGATATTTGGTAACCTCTCTCTAGTGGTTACAAGAGGTGCTGCACACACAGTGCCTTCTCACGTGCTGTGCTAGTACCCCCTGTTGTCTTAGGGTGCTTCAACATGGACAGTATCATCCAGATGGGCTGTTGTTTCTGTTTTTCAGTCCTCATTCTTTATTTGTTTTATCAGTCTTGTTAGGGCGACCAAACAATGCATTAAAAGGCGTTGTGTTCCTTTCTCAAGGGCAAATGAACACAAACCAGCTTGGCAAACGCAAAAGCAATCATTAACGAATACTATGCAAACAACGAGATGTGTACCAATCTTCTCTATCTTTAAACCATCCTTGTTCGTTTATGGTTTATTATATAACTCTCTGATGTTTTTCTATCTCAGAAAACTACGATTCTCAGGTTTCCTTCAGAGGTACTTTTGTACATGGCTAATTTAACTCAAAATAAGTAACTGAGCTTCTTTGTACAAATTATCAACGATATGGCTTTTATTACGAAGATACTTGTCAGGAAATCTCTAAAGATAAGACAAACAATTTGATGTAGTCCTACATTAATGATTCTTACTTTTTTCATAAGTAGACTCCTCTTGTGAGCTATTTTCTCCATGTGTTTGGCATCGTCGTCAATAGCGTCTCTCTTAAGCTTCTCGATGTTCTAAAAAATTAAGGCTCAACAAGTTGTTAAACTGACTTGTACCTGTTGGTGTGAGTTATTTTCTTGCTCATTTTGACCCAGTCTTGTAACTTTTGAACACTAAATTAGGCTGCTTTTTCACTGAACAACATTTTAAATCACGTTGAGTTATAACACCATTTCCGTCCATATATTAAATATTTAAGAAATAGAAAACATGTACCGTGTTTCTGTCGAGTTATACAAACACGAGTGGAAGTTTGGGAGAACGAGAAATGCTGTGGGAACACGAGCCGCAGGCGAGTGTTTCCACAGCTTTTTCGAGTTCTCCCAAACTTTCACGAGTGTTTGTAGAACTCAATAGAAACACGAAGTACATGTTTTCTATTTCTTTTAGAAAACACCACGACGAGAAAAAAGGAAACAACTTGTTAACTTCGGATATCAAAATGTAAATTCTCTTTGCTCGCGCCATAACTACGTCAACAGCGCGCGCTTGTTCTGTGTCTCCATCGAGTTATACAAACACGATTTTTAACCAATCAGCGCGCGTGCTTTCTTAGGACTGTTTTCTAATTGTGATTATTATAACTGCAGATGGAAACCTCCCATCACTTTGTTCAGTTAAACTAACTTGAGCGAAAACGCTACCAAACTGCAGAAAGCAGACAAACAGAAGGTAAATTCAGAAAACACAATTCTAAAATAACGGGGAAAAGCCTGCTTGTCTCTGTTACCTTCCACTCATCCAACGATGTCTGAAGCTCCGACTTGTTCTTTGTTAAAGTTTTAACTTCTCCTTCAAGTTCTACACAAGACATAACATTAGTACAAACTGTAAAACATCCGACAAAGAGTTATTATTTAACACCTGTCAACCAGTAAGCAGATCACCATGGATTTGGGTTAATTGCAGTTTCTTTTAGTAGATGCATGACAAGTTGGTCTGTTATCTCAAATGCTTCAGCGCGACAGGTAGATGTGTAGAAATTTCACTGACAACTTACGTTACTTGGAGGGGTCCTTACCTTTTTGTTTAGCTGAACTTTGAGATATAGCCTCCATAACTGTGTGTAAGTCACCCTTAAGCGTCTCCAGTTGAAGATTGCGGTCCTCGAGCGAGATTTCTTCCAAAGCCTGTTGGAAACAAAGCACTGTTATTACTTATACTCCAAGATCAATTACTAGCACGATTTTGCACTGAAATACCAGGGACACGTGTATAGATTGATAGAGAAATCCAATGACTTGGGCGGACTCAATAAACTTTCACACCAAATGACCAGGTCAATGTCGCCATTACAATAATTTGGTCTTAAACTGCCAATCTACAGTCTCACAAGCAACCCTCAACTAACCTGTTTCAGCTCATCTCGTTTCCTTTTTAAATTGTTGTTTAGAACATTTTCCAAGGTGTTCTTCTTGGCTTCAAGCTAAAGTGAAGATAACATCACAAGTCTGAGGTTAGCAGATGGCATTATCACAAACAACAAAATAAATAAATAAACCTTTATTTACTCTCGGCAGTGTTTATAGCACAAGTGCTAGTGGGGCCGAGCAAACAACTGAAACAAATATTTCAAACTAAACATAACATTGTTAAGAATCCCAACTGGCCGGAGACAAACCAGTTGGCTATTTACAAGCGCGGCCGAGGATTTGAACTCGGGGCTACCGAGAAACAAATCCAAGTCTGACACGCTGATCACTCGGCTACGCTGCCTCCAACAACAGTCAATTAGGTACCAAGATAACTGTAATTCCATATCTTACAACAACTCTCGGTTATCTAAAACATCACTCACACCACAAAGGCACATTTTTTAAAGTTCTTAATCTACTCCAAGTTAATTTAATTAATATCACTTATTCTTACATAGATCATTTACCTTAGTTCTGTTTGACAGAGAAGCTTTCAATCTTTCTTGGAGAGTGACAATTTCACCGTTTAAATCGTCAACCTAAACACACGCGGGAAAGAAACAAGTTTATGTATGAACAAGTACTAGAGTATATATTGAGAAACAAAAATTTTATTTAATTTTATGAATGAATGTAAATTAAATAACTGACAAACTCCTCGTCCTACAGTAAGAACAACAGTAACATACATTAATGTGCCCTTTTGAGTTTCTCAAACAGATGGCAGTTTCAAATTTGAAGTGTTGTTAAATTTTGGTGAGATTAAGGAAATCAACACAGGCCATACCTCTTGTTGATCTTCTGCATTAAGTTGAGAAACCAAAGCAGTACCGAGCTCCTCCTCTAAAGCTTTCATGGTGCTACGCATGGACTTCAGATCTACCTCAAAATGTGACAAACCTTGTTCCTACAGAATGTATCAAAAAGAAGTTACAGAGCACTACAGTAACACTTCTCGATTTTTCCAGCAATCCACATTTCATTCATTTCAATGTGGGTTGCATGTACTGGCTGGATAGCTAATTTACCACCATACGTGTTGTAACGTCATGGCTAATAATTAGATTTTCTTACGTAAGGTCAGATGTTCTTGCCCATGGTGCTCTGCTGACAAAGCGGTGCGGTATTTCCGCCAAGTGTAGCAAACGGCAGAGGATGCACACGTACACAGAATAAACGAAAAATAGGGATATCACTTACTTTTGACTGCAACGTCCGTTCAGCTGTTTTCTTTTCTTGCGTTTTAGCTTTCACATCAATTTTCTGTTTCTCGTATGTTTCCCTGCAATATCATTTGTTGTGTAAGCTCCATATGTACACCAACACATGTATAATGTGATTATCAATGAATGCGGTCAGTGCCGTTAAAAACCATCTCCAAATGCATTTGGTAAGAGGTTACGACGAGACCCACCTTAATTGTACTTGTTGTGTTTCCACCTTCTGCAATTCTCCCAGCACAACTGTTACTTCAGAATCAAGTTCTAGAAATCTGTTAAGGCTATTTAAAAACGTCTCTAATAGTAAATTAAAACATGAGACATTTCTCGTGTTACAGACAAGTACAATTTATTATAAAACAGTGCGCGCGCCATTGAGCAATCTTGGAAGAAATCTCTATATACGTACGGCCGTGCGTATATTACAAAACGTGTGCAGTTTCACTTTACATGTAGCTGTAAAATTTCCGTCGAGTTTGGCTGCAAGTTTCTTCTTTTACAGTTTCGCAACTGAATGTTAGCATCATTCTGAACAATCCAAATCCTACTTCGAGCCTTCGACTTTTGCCAAGCTAGATGTTTACTAAACCTGAGTACTTTGACTTTCTTTGCCTACATTTTTCATTTAAAATTTGAAGAAGCGAATTTTCGATTAACAGTTTTAGTAGCGTGATAAAGGCGTTTTCGTCGCTCAACTGGCGTGTTTTGACCAGGCCACACGATCCTTTGTTTTCTTTCACTGTGAATTGTGAGAACTTTGTAGTCGATCACAAATAAAACAACCATGTTCTAGGGCCCAAGTTGTTGTCGCTATGTTATAAGGGAATGGCTTCACGCGTTTAGCTCTGTGTATATCGAGTTATGAATGCACTTGGGAAGTTTGGAGGACTTTCTCGTGCTCTCCGAACTTCCCGCAGTGTGTGATCCAATATAAATGGATACTTTCTAATTCTCCCTTCAGTTCATCTCTCTGCTTTTCTTCTCCTTCCACTTTGTCCTGTAATTTCCAAATGCTATCTTGTAGCTCCAGGCGGGACCTTCGGTTTCCATAGTAACCACCCGTCAACGCACCTCTTCGACTAACTTGGTCCCCTGCAACAAAACATTCTCTGTTTGGTACACTTAAACTTCAAAATTACCACTGATCCCTTACGAAATTTAAATTTCCTCTTCATTTTCAGAGTTATCTTTGCATCTCAGAGGCAAAGGCGAACCTCCACTAGCAAAACGGCTACCTCTCTTAAACGGCCACTTTTTTGTCCCAGCAAACGGTCCATATACACACTATTATTTTATCTTCTGAGTCTGTACACCAGCCACCTCACCACAACGGTAACGGCAACAAAACGCGTCCCAACTGCCAACATAAAATCTCGACATCGGCCAGTTAATCAACTACTGACGAACGGTGCATTAAAAAAAAAATATTGCAAAAGGTGACGAAAATTTATCCAAGCTGCGCCTCGTTGGTCATGTTAGTGTAATATTACACAACTACCTCCCCATAACAGATCTTCTTTCTACTACAGACACTTCCCTCTGTCCCCAAGGTACAGTATCCGTTGTAGAGAGGTTCCACAGTATCTTTGAATATCTGGGGATCTGGTTCTGATATGTTTCGAACTGTTGTTTGTTGTTTACGTTTATTTTGTGATCGCAAAGAGTTTCCTTTGTGCCATGTTTTTTTAACAGCAGTACATTACGTACTACCTTTTCCGCTGCATTAAAAGTACATTTAACTTAAATTAAAAATGGGGTAAATGTAAGTACTTGTTCACAACTTATTGAACATACTAAAATATGCATGATGTCTGAGAATACCTTCTAATGTAATGCAATCAAGATTTTCACTTTTGGAAAACTGTGAGGCGACTTCAAGGTTGCGGCAAATAAGAGTTTTACCAAATACCAGCTGCATGGCAGGCCTAAAGGCCTCGTCAAACCTCAATTTGTTTATCATTGGAAGGGCATCCTAGAAAATACCACATATCAAAAAATAAAATAATTGAACACATAAATAAAACCTTCTCATCATTCTCAAAAATTGTTGGTACATCATGATGATCTAGCATGTTCTTCCAGCATCTGGCAGTCCTACAGAGTACATGTGAACTTGTTCCCTAAAGTAACTTGACGCTCTTAGAATATCTTCTAGGACAGGCTGTATATCTGAGATTTGACCTCAATAAATATTCCCATGGTGTCCATGTTGGTCAACAACGTACAAATAGTTCGATGTACACCCACATGTATGTAGATCTGCATACATACTTTGCCTAAAAAAAATTGTTCAGGAAAGCAACAACCATGCAAGACACTACATGCACATACACACAAGATGTTGCTCTCCCTGGATGGAATGGTAGTCCATCTGAAATCATTCTCTCAACACCCCAGCTCTAACCTGGCCTATACACATGTACATTGTAGTATTGAGTTTTGATTATGAACAATTACCTTGGAACCAAATCCTTGATCTGGTCTCCAAAATGCCAACCAGTTGGATACTGTGTTATGCATAGAATTACAGCAGCTGGACAAAACTTCAACTATACATTGTACTAAACACACACCGAATTTTGTGTACAGGGTTGAATGTACTTATTAGTACAGACTAGTTACTGTTCAACAAGATTTACTAACTGGTGATGTGGGGTGCTGCTGTTCCTTGCTCAGTAATTTGTTTAGCGGCATGAATGTGACTTCTCCTGGAAGCTTATGTTTATTCATGATAGACAAGATTTGTGCTGCAGTCTTATCAGAATCCACTAAAATATGGAAAAGCCTGAAAATACAGATAAAGCAAAGTGAGTTAGGAAAATGCTTGGTACATGTCTCTCAGGAGATGTTCAAGGCAGTTCCAAAAATACCATTTCTGTGATCTACAGAATCTTTTTTAGGAGTTTAAGCAAATCACTTAGGCTGGTGCTACTACAGCTGCTGTGACTGGAAAGGTCTTCCCAGGTTAGCAAGGCAAAACACAAAGATGTCAGAAACATGAGCTAAGGAGCCGGAGTTTAAAATCTCTCTTATTTAGTTCCTCATAGCCAAATGGCTTTGCTCAGTGAACGATGGCTGTTATTCGTTTTGCTGGGACAAACAGACCATTATTCTGAGCGAAAGCGAATGCTTTACACTTTGTACAAGAACAACAATTTGATGGATTAAATATATAATTTCAGACAGAGACAAATATCTTAAAGAATATCGAGTGATGAATAAATACACCGTATATCAATAATCAGAGAAGCAAAATAGCATTGTCTAGTTATCCAGATATGAAACATCTTCATTAAACATTCAAAGCAAACTTAACCCAAGAAAAACAGCCTTGTGCATGAATATTTCACTTCACTCACTTTGCCATTCCAACACCTTTGCCAAAACTTATTGTAAACTCATGAAACATAATTTTGACCTAAACTGACTTTACAGGATATAGTATCCAATGGAATTCTTAAAATGCCAAGACGTCTGTTGAAAAGGGCCAGGAAAGAAAAATAAACCTGACATAGTAGCCACTACAGCAAAACATCCCAACTCATGTAGTCAGATTTCATGCTACAGCATCTGCTATGGCTAGATGCAACTGATGTACAGTGTCTCATTTGTGTCCCCAGCTTTTATCAAAAACCCTGACTGATTTGTCTGGAGGATAGGTGAGTATTTAATTTATCAACGAGAGCAAAAGAGAATAGTGTCCGGATTGTTCTGTATTTTAATTTTAAGCAAATGAAGGGGGAAAAGCAGTTCAATAATTATGTGTAGACAACAAATGATAATAGCAGATGCCTTACTTGTTTCCTGCTGTGACCTCAACTGCAGTAAAGAACTGTTTATCACACTGAAAGTTCTCAATAAGTGGTCCATGGACGCCATCAATACCTCTCTCTTGAACGATCTTTTTAACTGTGTCAATACCATTACTGACATGCTGTTAAAACCATCAACAATACAAATCAACATGCTTGTATAAGAGAGTTTGAAGAAGCATTGATCAAGCAACATCTCTGCTATTGGTGTTGTTCATACATGTACATGAAGTACATATGCCAGCACACGTTTATGCACCCCTTTGCACTACATTAACCCAAGGCTACATACAGCAAAGACCACTTGTTCCAGATTATTACATAAATAGGCCATTTTCTGAATTACCTCAAGCCTCTTTTTCGAAGCGAGTCTTGGTGCTCATCCTTTCCTAGGCAAATCAATTTTCATTCACACGCAAATTAAACTCACTTTCATGTGAATGAAAATTGATTTTGCACATGAAAAGATGAGCACCAAGACTCGCTTCGAAAAAGAGGCCTGAGGTAATTCAGAAATGGCCTATTTTATTTGCTCTTTTGAAGGCATTGGCTACTGTTTAGAAATAGAAAAATGTTTTCTATACTTGAATTTAAATTTTTATTCTTTTGAACCAAAGTGCTTTATTACTCTATTAAAGACAAACAAAACTTCAACTACATGTATAAGTGAATACATGCACAATGTTATACATATTGTACCTTGCTAACAGTGCTCCTTAGATTCCTCTCTGTTTTACTCAGCTCTTCTCTTGTGTTCTGCATGCTCTGTTCTATTGTTGCCTCTTCTCGCCATAACTCTCTAGGGTGGAATAAACATTTATATGAACATCAATAGGATGTTGCAGTTCACAGTCAAGCAAAGACTCTGGTTGATTCTAACGTGACATGCAGGTGAACATTTAGCTAGCCTACAGTATGTAACCCATTCTGTCCCAGTCTCAAAAACGTATACAGTCTGTACAGTCTGTAGTGTATAGTTTCCTTACTTATTGACATCAAGGCTGCTGTTTAACAGGAGCCCAGTAGCCTGGGGCACCCAAGAAAGTCCTTTGGGCACCTACATTTTTGCAGCAGCTCCCAAAACATTACCTGTTGGGCTCCTAACTTTTTGGCTTTTGCCCTTCTGGGCTCCTTGAAATTATTGTTAGGCAACAGCCTTGGACATACATACAAATATTTAGTGATAGGTCTGAGAACTTGTATGAGTAGTACATAGTTCGTAAGATAGCATACTTGTCATAATGTAACAATGTAAAACCAATACCTGATTGCTTTTAAGAATTTCAGAATTACAGCTTACTTTCTTCTGTTTGTTGTATTATCTCTCCTCTTTTTCAACTCTGCATGTTTCTTGTTTGCCTTTTCAATATCTTGCCTTCTCTTGTCCACATTGTCAGTTCTTTCCTGAATAACATAGCAGAGACGCCTAACTAAATTAAAGGGGCCAAGAGATACTTGGCATCTTCATTAATAATGAGTAGGCAAATTATTGCCTTTCTTGATTCTAGTAGAAAAAATGGAAAACAATGTAGAGTGCAATTATAGAAAAAAAGGATTTACTGATCTATGCAAGAGGTTACGAGGGCCCAGACAGCACCTGTATTTCAACAGTCAGCTCCTGTACAGCAGTCCTTAGTTTGTCAACCTCTGCCCTGATACCCAGAATCTACAAGACAAGATAACATCCATTTTATCAAAACTGTCTTAAGTACATGTATTGTTAGAATAAAATATAAAGTCATGTTAGAAATAATCAATGAATATTGCAAGAGAGAGAACATGACTTTGTTGCTGCTTTTCTTCGAATAGTAGAGAATACGCCACTTAGGCAAAATGAAATAAAGATGTATTTTTTGGCAGTGTATGCATCAACAGAATCACAAAGGAAACTGACACCTCAGATGTTTTCAAGTGTATTGGAAATAAAAAGATGGAATGATGCTTTAAAGGATGCAAGAATTGTTCTTTCTCTAAAAGCTATCAAAGCATGTGTTGTACTTACTTGTGACTCTTTGTTTGCTATTGATTCTGAGAGGGAGTTTTTCTCCTGCAAACAACATGTACAATGTAACAATAAGCACAAATACGTTGTGATACATGTACACATCTATGTACCGTACAATCTTTTTTCTTACAAACAGTTACATGTACATGTATATTGTTTTCTAGAGTCATATTACAATTTTTAAGTAATTTTATTTTTTTATTTGAAGAGATCAAATACATATCCAAAAACAATGGAGAAATGCAAAATGGAATCTTATTCCAAGAGAAATTTCTACACTAATTATAAGCAAACATATGACAGCACAAGCAATTCGTTTAGGAACCACAGAAATGCAATGTGGTGTTATTATTGATTATTACTATACATGTAACCCAATTAAAGTCACAAAGGCTACTCATTGCAACTTTGTATTTATCACCAATTCAATTCACCTCAGTAATCCATCTGTCTCTGGCTTCTGCTGTTGTGAACTGATTTTTACGGCCCTGTTTAGCATACAGCTCTGTACGTCTCCTCTCACACACTTTCATCCTGAAAATTTGTACATGAATATCTTTATGATCTAATGGGAACTGGGCAACATACAGTTATTAGAGAAAACCGTTGAAAAAGTGGCCTTGGAGCAATGTGAAGGACATTTTTGCTGGATATTATTTCAAGCATTGTTGCATACCATGCAATAGATCATATGACTTTAAACTTGAGCAACCAGCAAGGAGATGTTTTCTTCGAGTTTATTAAGTTGGAAATCCATCAGAGAAAGTGCTGTGGTCAGCATTGTTATAGTCAGATTCAAATAAAATGGTTAAACTTGGAACCAAAGTGGTGGTTGGAAGCTGGGATATCTTGGGATGACCACTTTCAGTAGTATTAGCTCCTAGATAGAAAACAACCACTGTGGCTGACAAATTCTGGCAACCCAGCAAAGAGCACCACAAGCCACAGCAGGCACCAACCACAGGCTATTATTGGCTTTATATCAGACCCTTTTTAGCAGGGAGTCAATGAGGTTTGGGCACTGTCTTACCTCGCCGAGCACTCATTTTCTTCAGTTTTAAGATGATTGTAAGTAGGTAACAGTTCACCCAGTTCATCCTCTTTGGATTGAATGGTTTCTTCCAGCCGCATCAGCTGCTCTCTGTGTTGTACCTACACATGAAAAGACAGACTGTTCAGGACTGTAAGTTATTTTCATTACTGCAGAACAATATGCAACCCTGGAATTGCATCACTGAACAGAAAATTGCCATTCAAGAACTAGAGAATGTGCAAGGAAGAATGGGAATATACAAGATAATTATAATCAACCATGAGAGAAGCCATAGCAGTCAAAAAATAGTATCAGCTCTAGTCAGCTCTTGGAGGCCCTCTTTCTCAATTAATCCCAGTTTAATGATAGGAAACGCCATATGTTAAGGACAAGTTTAAATGACGAAATGGTGAAGTGGACCTGCTGTGGGTCATGCATATTTGTAAGGGTTAACCATTACACTTATTGAGAGCTTAACACTTGTAGAGTCAGTGATATTTAGGCTAGCATGAGCACTATTTAGACTCATTGAAACTATTTACACTGTACTGTAGGCTAACCGTTGCGCCATTTCCTAATTTAGCCAATTTGTGTTTTAAAACAAACCCCATACCAAACACTCACAAATTTCTTAAAGAGTTTACATTTATAAATTAAGTTCTTTGTGCTTGATGTTACTGTCAATGGAATTATAAGGTTGAGACTAGTCTCCTTGCCATCTTCAAACAAGTTCACTTGTTCAGTTGAAGATAGATCACCTTGAGTGTGCTGTCTTCTCGGACATTCCTCTCCAGGTCCTTGATATCGAGTTCCAGTTTTGTTCTTTGTTTTATGTGGTCCTGGCACTCTTCATCAAGTTGTTGTCTTTCAGAACTTGCAGCTGTCATGCGATCCATCACTTCACGTAAGCTCTGGGACAGAGACTATAAGAAAACAATGTTTTGTAAGCACTGAGTCAGAGTATAAAATGAAATGAAACAAGACAAAATAAAATGAAATGACGATTAATTAAACTTGAGGTTAATAAAATATGAATTTTCAATGTATCATTACTACAGTAAGATGTATTAATAATATTAATTTTACTACATTGTACTTAATATATTATTATTGTGGGCCCAAGAGAGGCCCGCAACCCAAATCTTCCGTGACCAGTAGATCGTGTATTACGTGTGCACACTTTGGTTATAAAAGGGACGCTGAAACCGGAAGTTGAAAATTTGTTCCGCAACTAAGAACGATCTGAATGCGAAAAAATGTGTAAATCACAACAGCTTGTCACATGGGATGCAGACTCTCCTGTCACATGGAAGTTTGCTGACGTTGTCACAACAGTTTGCCACATGGGATCCAAGAAAATAAAAACCTGGGGCTCATTGAAATTTTTTTTTCGCTAGAACTTGAGCTCGGAACATATAGAAATTTATGTTTGTTTGAATTGTCAATGAAATGACTTTGTACGGATATTTTCACAGTTAGGGTCAACAAAATCTCTGATTACACCAACTGGGCCAAACCCACCCTTTGCAATGACTTCGAAGGGCTAATAGCTATCACACATCGGCATAAGTACAACAATCCAGCTTTATCATGTTAAGATTTCAGTGAAGTGGAAGAAAACCAGACTTAATTAGAATTCTTTTTTCACCTCGCGTCATTGCTTGACTCAACGAAGTAGCTATGGCGCCCTTTATTAGCAACCGAAGAACATGAACAACACAAGCTGACGTTTCGGTCAAAAACTCCCAGAATTTTTGCCTGAGAACTAAACTGTGAATGGGAACGTTTTTTCTGACTTATATCTTTACATGATTTACAATGTAGACGAAAAAATGACCTCGGCGGGCTAGAATAGAGAACAAAAGAAAAAACAGAACAGAGAGCATAAACAATGTGATAATAATCTTATTTATAATATTATTTTCGTTTCCGTCCCAAAACTGAATAATATTTTTTTATTCAGTTTCAGCACGGAAACGAAAATAAAGCCTGCTTTTGGATAATTTCACCATTAAAAGCCAGCAAATGGTCCCAAATTACTCTCTGTATCCTCACAAATGTCTTGACTTTTATCTCTGAAAGATTTTGCCTCAATTTTGAGCAAATAAACATTCCTCCGCGACTGGCTTGAATATTTAACTAGCTAACTTGACAAAACTCTTCGGAGTGGGGGATACGACCAAAATTGGTGAGAATCGAAAGTAACGTCAATTTTCTGTCATGCTTTTAATAAAGTGGTCTTACTGTATCCAATTTCTTTCTTTTCTATCTTCTCTCAGTCTGCCGCCTTAAACTTTTGAAAATTTAAGGTGGCTCTGAGCCCCCTTCGTAGAATTTTTTTTAACTTTGCAAAAAGTTGCATCTTATCATGTTGATTACAATTCAATAATAAAAAATGGGGGTCACCAAGCTCTTTTTTAGGTTTTAAGCGCTTAAAGCTAAAATTAAAGGTGTTTTTAGTAGGTCATTTTGATGCTATGGTAACCTATTGTGCCACAAAAATAACAGCAACTTGGTCCCGGATGATTGGGTAGTTTGTTAATACCATGACTTTGGCATCAACCAGTATAGAGTGGTTGTAATGACCCATCAAACTGCGAGTCTTGGAAAGTACTGGAAACTGTTTTCAGCCACTTAAATCTAGTATGCCAGCTCATTATAAACATTTTTCTTTCTTGCGAAATCATGTGGTAGTGACCATCTTGAAAGCATTTGCTACTATGGTCACTACACACCTCTCCTTTTCCTACAATAATTATGTAAAACTCTGTTCTCTATATTTTCTTCTTTCTATTAATTTTTTATGTTAGCTGCATGTAGTTAATGAATATATAAATAGTGCAAAATAAAGAATCTTGAATCTTGAACAAGTTGATATCAAGTACTGCAACACTATTCAAGTATTTTTTTCATGTGAAAGATCTGTATGTCTTAACAAGATATGGAAAGATTTCTGAACAGCTTATTTTGTACTTGAATCCATATGGAATTTAAAGACATCATTCTGGAAACTAAATCAAGAGGTTTACTCCTCCATGATCCTTGCTGCATTGCATTGCTTTGCTTGCATTACCTTGCATTTGGAGACTGCGGTTTCGTCTCTTTCATTTACTGTTTTGCCAACTTCATACATACATGTAATACACTAACTACAAACCTGGACTTTATTACTGGCATCTTTGATTTCCTTCTGTAGTGAGCTTGCTTTATCTGTTTCTTGTTGTCTAGAATTTTCCAGCTACAAAAACAATTAGCACAGGTGTAATTATGATTAATGATCTGAGTGTGATATCAATAACATTGTCAGTGGCAATTCTACTGAACATGAAATGTACAGTGAAAGACGGCATTATTGTTTCCCTACCGCATCTAGTTTCTCCCTTGTTTCCCGCATCTCTTTATCGTGAATGGTATACTCCAGGCACCTGAAAAATTGTGTTACACATCAATATTCAATTTAATCACATATAAACAACAATAAATAACAAAACAGCCAATTCATGCTACGTTACATGTTTTCTAGTTGCATTTTTTGATAATAAATTATTAGCAAAAGAGAATTTGGTTCACACTCATGCTGTTGGCACTCATTCTTAACAGATGGATGGATCCAATTTAGTTTGAGTTTGATTGCCTTTGCTGTACCTTCGTTCTTTATCCCACTTCTGGTATTCCTTTAGTTCTTCTTTCTCTTCATCAAGTGTCTCTAATCGTTCATCTATGTCCTTCAATAACTCATCTATCTTTTCTTTTTTACCCTCTGCAAACCCAACAAAAAATAGATATATAGAGGGGCCCCTCCAGATCAAAGTCTAAACATACAAAGTACATGCACATACCTGTACCACAACACTAAACATTGACAACTATTACATGCACGCAGTACAGTAGCAACAGGGAAAGCAGAAACGAACAGATACCTGTACTGTGAATTAATGTATGCTGTTCTGATCTTTCAGACCCTAATCCATAAGCTTGCTCCCCAGAACAAAGGAGACTTAAATTCCTTCATCAGTCAGTGTAACCAGATTTATAAAGTAACATTTTGTGCTGAAATGAGAAAGGGTTTTCACCAGCCAACACAACAATAATCCCCATCAATCCCATGGAAAATCACAACCATGATACCACACTCATGACAGAACAATGGCATAAATGTGAACATTTAGAACTGAGTGCCCTCTTCTCTTTTGTTACTGCCATTCAGGATGTTAGTGATACATAAATAATAGAGAGATTAACTAACCTATGAAGTACATTTGTACCTGTGTCTTTAAGAATAGTCTTGCTTTCTTCCTTCCTTTCATCATACACTCTTGTGCCAGCAACTTCTCGCAGCAACTTCAGTCTTTCATGATCTTTCGCTACAGCTAGTTGATTAATCTGAAAATGAGATGTTGCCATGCAGAATACTTTGTGTAAATTCACAGGAGTATATTGTTGTACATATACATACTATACAATAATGACAATGACAATGACAATGACAATGACAATGACAATGACAATGACAATGACAATGACAATGACAATGACAATGACAATGACAATGACAATGACAATGATAATGTCAGTACTAACTAATATTTGAACAGGGTGACCCCTTCAGTCACAGGGCTGGTATCAACAGAGGATAATTCAGGCATCTGACAGGATGCGGTGGTGCGGATCCGCATAATTCGCCCACTTCTGCATCCTACACATCCTTGGGGTATTTTTCCACATAAAACTAGAAAATTGCTACATACAGTGTATAAGCGAGAAGGCAACTGCTTGCCATCCTCAGAAGCAAACATAGTGAAGAGATTGATCATTTTGAAGAAGTTTTTCACCCAAAACAGCGACAAAAAAGGGCCTTTTCGTTCGTAAACAGTATTAAACCTCTAGGCGTTCCATGCATCTTCTAGTGATCGGACTGGGTTCTAATTTTGGGACCTCCAGTGTCAAGTTTTCCTTGTCCGATTTAATGCCTGGTTACTAAGCTTTGGACAAACCCAACAACGCAAACTATGGAAAACTGCGTTGAACAAAGAAATACCTGTCCATAAACAGCAGCAAAAGGTCAAACATGAAATAAAGGACTGAAGTTATTGATAAGACATTAACATGATTTTTATATGTTGGAAAAAGCCAAGGGAACAACTTTAATTACTTTTACAAATTTCTGCATAATCATCACTTTCTTTCGCAAAATATTGCCTAAAATTTCCGCATAATTTTCCATTTTTTCTGCACCCTATCAGATGGCCTGATAATTATTGTACAAAAGGACTGCACAGATCTGTTATTTCTACATTTGTAAAACATTAATCCAGAGAGGCTTCAGAGATGTAACTTTTTAGTGACTTACCCTGCCTTGCTTGACAATATAGTATGGGTTGCTACGAGAAAAACCAGCACTCTCCAAGAGATTCATGACATCATTTTTGGTTACATTCTTCTTATCCAGAAAATATTGGTCTTTCTTAGAGCCAATTACTCGTCGCAGGGAAACCTCATCTTTCTCAATCTACCAAGGACATAAGTAATACAAATCACAAAAGTATCTACACATGTACATGTATATAAATGTAATCATATTTGCCACTAATTACTTTTACACACTTAAAAGTAATCCTTTGTTGCTCTCTTTATTCAAAGCATGGGAACACTTACTGTAGATTATTTTCTGGGCTTACTAACATCATTAAAGTCCTGACTAAATGGAGTCGCAAGTAGATGCAAGTTGAAAACTTGGGTCTACTTGCGACTCCGTTTGGCCAGGCCTTGCATGCACTTGTGTTGACTTGCGATGACTTGCACTCACTTTGGTCGAGATCAAATCTGCATGCAAGCCAAAGCAAGTTTTTCACCGTTTGGCCACCCAACCCAAGTCAATGCAAGTCGAATAATGTTCATTAACCTATTATTAGCCAATGAAATTGAGTATAGTCTGCCTTAAAATGTTTTTTTTGTGTGTGACTTGCGTGTACTTGCGAGAAAACTTGCAAGCCTGTTTGGCCACTAAGCTTAAGTCTCTAGGCAAGTTCTACTTGCATTCACTTGTGACTATTTGCCAATCCGTTTGACCAGGGTTTAAGACATGTCAACTGCTTTGAAGACATTTGAAGACTCCATAAGAGAGTTTTACATTCAGATTACAATACTGGATTTTAGAAAGGAAAAACAAAGTAACACACATGGTACTCAGTCATATGATTCACTTTCTAGGCTACAATACAACAGTGTGTCAAATCATGTTGTTCAGTGACATGTTTAGAGTAAGGTACATTCTGTATTTCACTGCCAGCTTAGTAACGGTATAGTACAGTTGTACATTACAGGTACATCTAGTTTAGGCGTTACAGTCAAACTAAGTGAAGCGTACCCCTCAAGATTGCATTAATGAACTGATTATTTGAAACTTGAACCCACTAGTCGTTTCAAGAATGCAATAATGAATTGATTATTCGAATATTGAACTAGCTCGTTCGATCCAAGAATACAGCTCATGGGTCCCGTTTTCGAAAAATCATTTCACTATTGCATTCTAGAAAAGACTAGTAGGTTTCAAACCTACTAGTCGCAACAGTGAATTGAGTTTTCAAAAGCGGAATCCGTTAGCGGTATTCTTGGATTGAGCAAGCGAGTTCAATATTCCAATAATCAATTCATTATTGCATTCTTGAAACGACTAGTGGGTTCAAGTTTCAAATAATCAGTTCATTAATGCAATCTTGAGGGGAACGCTTCACTTAGTTTGACTGTAATGCCTAAACTAGATGTAATGTACTCATAGAAAGTTCATGAATGTTACTGGATCATGCACTTACAGGAATCCTGTTGTCTGTGTTATCAAAAATGAGCTCCACATAGGCTGACAGCACACGTGGTCCAGTACCCTCCTACAAAGAACATGTAAAGAATGACTTAATCTGTGACCTTCTATCATGAGGGGACACAAGCGGCGAAAACTGGAAGTATGGCATCACGCAGAGAGATTTGTCTGCGGTTAGCAATGGCGTGATTATCTGTCATATAAAGCTTTGGTCGGCTGTCATCTCTCTTCCTCTGAGACATCTGGCATATGTTGTTGTCAGATCTGTGTGCGTGTCCAAACTATACTTATTTACCGCGTGCATATTGTCGCGAGGCCTTATGTGGCTAAAAACAGAATTGTGATGGCGCCAAATATGAAAGGGTTCGCGCTCTTCACTCGCGCCATCAACGACGATGTATCCTTACTTGCACCAGACAAATACCGGTATGTCCTAAGTAGCAGTATTTGTACAGGATCCCCAGGTCAGCTCTTAAAGAAAGATTTAATTGTGTCGAGTTTCCCCGATGAATTTAGAACTGAAGACGTTCACTTCGGCTGGCCGATGGAGACATTTGTGACGGTAAGGCCTACTCTGAGTAAATACTTCGAAATTGCCGCCTCGCCAGTTAAGCTTCGGTGGTCGTTTTGTTAGCCAACAGCTAGAAAAGTACTCATTGTCGGAATAAAGTGCGTTTGCATGTTAAAAATTATTCCGTGACGGCGTTTACAAATGCAGTGCCCAGTGAAACCGCTAACTAAGGTGGATGACAAAAAGGTCAACGATTATGGATCGTAATTGCGCTGCCAACTAGTGGAACGAGACTTTGGATTTGCTCTGATGTTTCACCAAATCTGCAAGATAGGTTGCTGAATGTTTTGTTCACGAGGACTAGTGGGTCATCAAACAGTTTGACCTAAGGTGAAAGAATTAATCATGCAGCTTAATTAATGTTTTTGTTTATCAGAACTGGCGAATGACCAACCTAAAACAATTAGGATGTAAACGCGAAACAAATAATAACACAGCTTAATATTTTGTTCATCGCAACTGTCGGTTCGCACACCTCAAACAGCTTGATGTAACGCGAAAGAAATATTCACGCAGCTTAATATTTTGTTCATCATAGCTGGCGGGTGTCACACCTCAAACAGCTTGATGTAACGCGAAAGAAATAATCACGCAGCTTAATATTTTGTTCATCATAGCTGGCGGGTGTCGCACCTCAAACAGCTTGGTGTAACGCGAAAGAAATAATCACGCAGCTTAATATTTTGCTCATCATTGCTGGCGGGTGGCGCACCTCAAACAGCTTGATGTAATGCGAAAGAAATAATCACGCAGCTTAATATTCTGTTCATCGCAGGCTACAGGAAGGAGGACATGATACAATTACTTGTCGGATCATATGTTCAAAAACTAGATTCTGTTTTTTTCTCTGATTGGTCAACAAACAATACTCAGTTATGGTTTGCTGTCTTCTGATTAGCTGTCATATTTCAACGAGACTTCCGGCCGCAAGCTAGTCAGAAAACGGAATGGTGTAGAGGAGGCGAGTTTTTGCGAGAACGAGTTTTCTTTTGCGTTAGTTGAAGCCCCGACGAATTTCAAATACAATTCTCTGAAGGCAGAGTGTCGTTCAGGTGAAGATGTTTTGGCCGTTCTCTCAGCGGGTTTCTTGAAAACCACAAAGGTATTTGAATGTTTCAGATTACTGTTTACAAAATGAAAACCGCCGTGATGAATTTCCTCGCTCGACTCTTGAGTAGCCCTCTATCTTGTTCTTGATATTATCCTTAGTCTTCTGCAGATCCATTCGGAGAATTTTCATAGAGCTGTTTACAGTCAAGAGCGTCGAACCGTGGCCACCAGACTAAGTTTTTGACATCTTTTTGACAGGTTTTTGATTAGTTTGATAGGTTTTATGGCTTCCGGTCGCTGTAAACTACCAATCAAAGGCCTTGAAAATCGAAGTCGGGATATGAAAGCCGCGCTTCTTCGTTAAATTCAGCTGCCGGAATATGGCGTTGCAGGTAGAAGTAGTTACGGTGGGGAAAGATTAGCGACATTTCTACTGAGAAATGTTACATACGAAACCCTGCTTCAGACTATCACCTCTTGCTCACCTTGGTCAAGATTTTATCAGACTTCGCTATAAAGACGAAGATGGAGACTTTGTAAACACCGTATACCGTTGGCGACGTGCGGTCGCTCAGTAAATATTATAAAAGAGCAAACACGGGTGTTGTTGATGTTCTGTTTCTTGTTCTGAAAAGTTATGAATGTACAGCACACCAGATGTTCAGAGGTAAAACTGATCATGGTAGAATTATTGAAAGAAATAAGGTTTTGTATTCTGGTTCTGATTTCATACACTTAGGGAAACCAACAACATGTCAAACAGTCCGGCGTGTCGACGCATTCTGATTACATTCAAAGTAAAATATTTATTTATATATACTGGCATAAATGCTAGGCGTTATGAGTCACTGAGCTTCTATATATTCAGAAGCGTAAAGATCAACTTTCTTCGGGTCACGGCAGACTTTTCGGGGGCTCTAAGGGACGCATTGGCTTCATTGTACCGCTTGATAATTTTGTTCATATACGAGCGGCTCACACGAACTTCTCTGGCGATTCCGTCATATGGTAACGATCCAATACCCGTTTACGGTGACAAAGTGATAAAGCCCTCCCGTTATCGTAAAAACGGCCGTTTTGCTTCAGGCGAAGCGGGACATTCGCTGTTGAATACAATAGAAAATAGGCAGCTGAAATAAATGGTTACAACGTTTGGGACAATTTCAGAATGCAAGTTACCAATGTTTTGATAGGCAGCCATACTAGTAATATCTGTCTGTACTTAGATTTCAACGATCGCTTACAATCTACATGTAAATTTGCCGCCAAATATTCCTTGCTCTGAAAATCTGATTGGCCCGCTTAAATCGGAAGCCATCAAACTAATCAAAAACATGTCAAAAAGATGTCACAAACTTAGTCCGGTGGCCACGGTTCGACGCTCTTGACTGTAACAGTTTCTAAAGTGCTCGCGCGGTCTTGACTTTCATGATAATAATTTCCAGTTCGTGACAATGAGTGGAGCAATTAACAATTGCAGAATGCACGGCAAGTTAATATCACAGAAATATCAGCAGCGTCATCTCACCCTGCTTCCGAACACATTTGTTTTTCAAAACACGGTCAAGTTTTCTTGCAAGTATATAACTGAACAAATTATATTCTGCATACATTTTTCGCGTCGCGAAAAATATACTGTTTTGACTGCCGGTGAATCCTGGTTGGCTCGTAAATGACAGTTCAACCACACCTTAGTTTATTTCAATTAGGGGGCGGTTGGCGGCTGGTCTAACACTGAATGTATCATGCGCTATTTTTTTTTCCTTCTCCCTTTCCAAAAAAAAAATAAAACGCCTGATCGCAGGTTACAGCTAACGCATCCGGCATGCTCCCATGCACGAAAACACTGTTCCTAGCTTCCACTGCCAAATGGATCGAGAGAAAAGTATTCAAGGTATTCTGGGTTGAGATTTTTGCTCGGGTTGGACGCACGTTTTCCTGTTGGATCTTCATTGCGATTGTGTTGAAAAATTATTTTCGTTCCTTGCCAGTGATATTCAGGCTTTAAAAGCATAATTTCTCCGTTTATAATTTATAATCGTTTTTTTTGAGAAGAAATGCATTTTGAAGGAGGCGAGAGCGGTGTTTCTTGTTCATTTAAAGTCCCTATTGCTTCAGCCTTAGCTTCATGTCGTGCAGTGATCTCTGCCGGGTTGTCCCTTCGTTAAATATCAAGTCACCCTTTGTCCAATCCTTTCGTAATTCTGTGTCTTAATTCTTTTTTTTTTTTTCGGGCATGTTTTTACGAGACCAATGACCCACTTAGAACTGTTTTGAGTCTTTATGGTACCGTCTATCTAGAGTGCAGATAAAGTATTTCAAAAATAACTTTATCATTATTATCGTCTGTCGCACAAGGGCGTAAATAAAAAAAAATATTGTTTGTGGTTGAAAAAAAGATCACGCGTAGATTACATATTCATGCAGCGTATCAATTGGCCCTTTGTATTTCTCTTGTCTCATATTTATTCCCCTTCATCTGGTCTCCTTCAGATCTAATTAAATTCATATGACAGTAAAACAGATTACAACACCTTGACCAGCTCACCTGGGGTTAGGTATGTTAGGAATGCTAGGAAATTTTCCTAGCATTCCTTTGTGGTACTTCCAGTTTTCGTCGCTTGCGTCCCCTCATGTGATTTCAGGAGAAAGGTGATAGCATGCTCAACACCCTAATACAAGACCCTTAGCATCTCCGAAGGCACACTTCATGCAAGTATATTATTTTTTAACAGTGAAGGACACATTACATGTACATTTTGTTTTGGAAAAAATTGCACACTAGGCTGAGCATGATTGGTGTCACGTTTAGCATACAAGTTGACACAGGATAACATACAAAAATAAAATGAAATGTAGCTAAACATTACTGTCATTTACTCAAATCTTTTCCCCTAACTTTAACTCAATTACAGTCACATGTGATGGGTAAGTTTTAAAATAACACCAGTTTGCAAATTTTACCTGACATGACGTTTCCAGAGAATACAAGGAAGAATTCCCAATGCAGAGTTTTATGTATGTGTACAACTCCCTTAACTCCCTTAAATTATTAAGGGATTATTAAATTATTAATAATCATTAAGTAAGATGCTTCAGTACATAGACAACTGTGTCAAGCTTAAAACACGGTATGGAGATTCTAGACCACTTACATGAAGAAGTGCCTGCCGCTCCTCTTGTCGCAGGTTACTGAATTCATCAGCACTGAGAACAAACTGAATGGCTGTAATCAAAAAACCAAGAGAATTCTAGGTTCATGTAAGGAAATTAACAGGAACGGGAATAAAGCTTCTGTTGTAAAATAATTATTAACTTCTAACAACTACTCTTTCAAATTTGGGTTATTGCATGTAAGACATACTTTAGGGTACATTGCATCTTCAACCAAAAATTATTTGCATTGAAGATGTATCAAAGCTTGCCCCATACTAGTGAGGCGTTACTGTGTAAATCTGCCCTATTAGATGTGCAAGCAGAACTGTACAAGTCATGTACAATGTACAAGTCACTAAAATGCAAGACTCACCAAAAAAGAAGTTACTTTTTCCAGATCCATTCCTGCCAACTGATGACAACAAAAATACAGTCACTAAACATTGCAAACTAAACATAATGAGTCATATACCAGCTCTTGTCAGGTCTCACATGAATAGCTCATTATCCTTTAAGGCAACAATAAAACAAGCAGCAGAAACACTGGTCGCACAGTGTAGTCCTCAAACAATAACAGCTGCGAAAATAATAAAACAATAGCAGCTTTCAAGATCTGCTACACTTCTGACCATAGCAGGAACTAGCAAATAACAGTACCTACCAATGATATTATGTTTTGGGCTGAACGGTTCAATGATAGTCTGATCTCGATAGCTTCTGAAGCCTTGAATGATAACCTGCAAGGGTAATACATGAAGCATTCACATGCTAGTCATTGTTTTGCAAAAAGAACAACATATCCTGCAAACCAACAAAATAACAAATTACATTTACATGTAGTAGAGAAGCAACATAGCACTGAAATGACTGAACAAAATTAGTACATTTTAGTATTAATTCTAATTACAATTTAATGTGATTGGTGCATAAACTGCTGTAATTTGCTCCAATTTAACTGCAAAATTGTAATTGGACACTGTAATCGGACAGCTGGCTGTATTCAGACACCTGTAATCGGACAGCTACATGATCTAATCACTCCAAGTCCCCTCCACTATATCCACCATGCACAACATTGATTATAATCACTATTCTAGTAACCTGGTAACCAATTCAAGAGACTGATTTTACAAAATTGTTGAGATTATAGTCTCTGGTGACCCTTTTGAAATAAACTTAACAGCCATTTTGCAACCTTTTCTCGATCCTTTTTCCTTCATATCAACTTTTACTGTTGTGGGAAATTGTAATTGGTATGATTAATTGGTAACAGGATATTGTGTGGTCCAATTCAGTCTGTAATCATGCTTCAGAGTCGTCCGATTAGTTAATCACTTGTATGATTACAAACTGGATTGGACTTCACTCAGTCCTATTACCATTATAAATCTACTAGTGTTCTATCACAAGTAAAGTAAAAACACATTTCAGTTCAAATAAAAGTTCTACTCACAAGATCTGTGTAATATCAATTACATCTCATTGAATCTCAAAAGTTCCTACTGTGCTATAGTTCGTTCTTCAAAAGATTTTGACACATGTAAAACAAGAGGTCCAACGTGGCCCTGCATTCTGTAATTGCTTCAAATTTTATAACGCAAAAATCTGACAGGGAAATGACATCTAAAAGACAGTTGCTGATACAAATGGCACAGATAACAGAATTAAGCTATTTAATGTTGACTTCATTTCAGCAAAGTAATTCCGGACCATTAGTCTACCAGCACGAAGTCATGTGAATCAAAATAGCAAAACGACGGAGTAAACTTCTTCATGTAAGAGAAAAAACATTCTTAAATATTTTGACATGATTTACAGAGCGCGACAGTCAAACAAACTGGACTTTGCACGGACTCGAGAAGTTATAATTACATTTGTACCATTTGCAACCAGCAGAAAGGTATACAAAGCGACCAATGAGAGGATAAACATCTTACCTGTTTAATGTACATGATTTTCCTCTTGTTCAAGGCTTCGTGAGGCAAAAAAATCTACAATGGCGGAATACAGGACATTTTGGCGCCAATGTATGCAGCTGCTTCCTGATTGGCTGATGTACTACTAATCCCAGCAATCATCGCACCACGAATATAAAAGATACGTCATGTATGTGCCATGCAAAGTCCAAAACAACTTTTTAACCGGTGTCACGTCACGCTTTCCCGAACAAACGAATAAATTAAGATTACAAAGTCGTTAATTTTTTTACAAAGGAATGTATACCAGAGGAAACATTTGAATACATTTTTTTGTAAAATTTTCAAGTTTTAAAAGGAGTCCCGCATGTAATTTCCAAAAGAATAATGAAACTTCACTTATTTGCAAAATTTATTATCATGATGAATATATGCAGGTGGCTTTTGCTTATATTATCAAATACGACAGTACAAACTCTTGATTCGCATGACAATGGTACATAGGTCCATTTGGCTTATTGGATTGTCATGTTGAGAGTATATTATATGTGCTGCAAACAAACAAACAAACAAAAAAACACCAAAACAAATTAATGTAACATAATTTTGTTTTTGATCTGTTAAGTTATATGTCACTTCAAAATATAGATAGGACCCTGCACACACTCTGATCGCTCAAAAACCCATGTTTTATCAGAGTATAAAACTTAGAAAAAGCGTGTTTTGTGCACGTAAAATCTATATTTTAAAGCAAATGAAGAAGCCTAAGCCGTGTATTACACTGTGATAAAACACTATAATTTTTTCCATTAACATTACTTACAAACGCTACTCAATCAGTTATTTGAGATCCATATTGCACACTATACTATTAACTTAAAAAATACAAGCTGAGTGTATTTAAAAGACAGAATGGTGAAATGATGAAATAGCGGTAGAGGTAAGAATCAAATTATTTGGGATACTCCAGTCATTTGAGAACATTTGAGAAATGAACAAAACACTCACCTGCGGCTTGTGTTTTCTACATTTCCCTCGTGTTCTCAAATGACCATCGTGTTTTATCACAGTGTAATACACAGCTTAGGCTTCTTTATTTGTTAATTACACAGAATGAAATGAAATTTACCTAGTGATGGGCATGCTTAAAAACAGCAGTAGTCTCTTCACAGATGTATACTTTTTTTTATAAGCTACTTTTATATTTTTCTTGAGCAAAGTGAGCAAGGTGCACAAAAGCAGCCGTGAAGCTGCAAAGAGGGTGCAAAAAACTATACTCAAGACAAAATATAAATAGAGGATTTGATGACAGACTGGTTGAAAACATGAAATTGCACAACAGTAAGCCAAAATTTAACCTGCGATCATACACTCCCTCCCTGTATTTAGATGCCTGATTGCAGGTTAGCCAAAAATACACTCCAGTTAGCTCTCAGGAAGGGATAACCCTTTCACACACCTGTATCCCAAATAATTTGATTCTTACCTCTACTGCTATTTCATCATTTCACCATTCTGTCTTTTAAATACACTCAGCTTGTATTTTTTAAGTTAATAGTATAGTGTGCAATATGGATCTCAAATTACTGATCGAGTAGCGTTTGTAAGTAATGTTAATGGAAAAATTATGAATGAACTGGAAAATTATCAAATTATACTACTTAACTATTTATAATTTGTAAATGAACATACACTACAGCAGCAATAAATGTTTGTCCTTAATGATCACATGTCTGGCTAGATTTTCGCTTGGATCATTTTTTTGTGTGTTTTCCTATCATTCATTGCATTTTTTTCAATGTACAGCTGTATTCATTCCCCAGACAGTTTCTAGTTTCTTAGAATACATATTCATTTATGGCAATGTTCAGGTAGTAAAATAGAAATCATTGCATATATCATAACCTAGGGAAAATGTTTGTCATTGTTGTTCAAAAAAACGAATTGTAGCTCCTGCACAAGCATCAAATGTTTGCTAACCTAATGAAGATCTTCAGATTACAATAAGAAAATTGGGATCAATCTTTTTACTCTATTGCAGGTTACCTGTACAGTTACATTAGCTATGGAGTACATATGATAGCTATTTGGGCTTAACTGCATGTTGACTAAGGCATCACCTCACAAGTGGGACAAACAAATCGTACATATTGCACAGTACCATGCTAAAAAGTGTTACACCTGCTGCCTGTGACAAGCATTGAATACAGTTACATGTACATGCATTAAAATGTACCCAAATGCAATTGATATTTTGATTTTATTACGCTTGTCCATTCAGTCCATCTTGCATAGAACTGCTACCTATGGTTTCCAGTCCTTAATTAAGTCTACTGATATTCTCTGTCCTCTAACATGGTCCCAATTCAACCTAAATTAAGCTGACTCAAAGTCGAATTTGCATTCTCTCTTGACTAGAGTTAACAAAATTTCTGTCATCAAAATGTCAGATTCTGCACGTCCACTCAATCTCCAATAGTTAAATTAAACCTTCACATCAGTTCAGTTGATATCCAAGGAACGTCCACTGATGCTGTGATCCGAGTAAGTGCGACTAATAGTCTCCTCAAATTCGTCATCCTCAGATCTTCGCTTACGTCTGAAAGAGAGCAAGGCACTCGTGATAGCAGCAATCAAGGTCAAAATTAACCCGGCAATCACCAAAACAAAGTAGAAACGGTGTGACTTATTCAGAATTGAAAAATTCTTTTTAGACCTCATGCCGATGATAAGAGCAATGAAAGCGATCACTAAAAGAGAAGTGAAGACATTGGTAAAGAACGTGCCATAGCGAAGTGCAAGTCGACATACTGGGATACGCTTCAAGGAACATTCAGCGCTGCCAAGGACCCTAGCGAGAAGAAACGATGTCGTAAATAGAAGCAGTAGTCCGTTTACAATCGCAGCCAAGAACAACACAAAAAAGGGGCAGTTGACATCTTTGCTGGAAGAACCAGACTCAAAATTTGACCAACAAGACCTGCTGGAATTCTTCTTGCCTACTTCCGCCTCGAGAAAACACACGCTTAGGAAACAGACCTCCGCAACCACAGACGACACACAAGCGAAGGCAAATAAAGCTCGTGGATTGCAGTTTCCCATGAAATAACGGCCAAACTAGCTTTAGTGAGAGAGTAGATGAAAATCTTGTTGTTTCAGATGACAACTTTACAAAAATGAAAGCAGTCTGGCGGATCTCGACAGATCGCGTGACCTCTCCTGACGATTTCCGCTGTCCAGCAAAAGACCTCCATGCGTCTGCTCACTTGCCTCATTCCCACACAGCGGTCAAACCGGGCGCGCGTGCGCAGTTCCCCCCAAAACTTTCGCTTAACAAAGTCTTAAATTTTCGAAAAGTTTCGCTTTCAAGCCCAAAGTTAAGACAGTCGCTGAAAAGTTTAGCTTTAAACTTCGCATATGACCAGGACATTTAGTGATGGACATCCTAAAGTCCTTCCAGCTTGTAATTTTCTCTCACAGTACTATTTTTATAACATTTTCCTGCAGAAGTCTTGCAGGTTTTCTCTTCAACATACGAAGTTCGAGGCGGCGAAAACCGGAAGTGGCGTTGGATTTTTGCGTTTGACCGCTGTGTGCCTCATTCCAGGCTTCATATGCAACACGACCAAAAAGGATTGGAGAAGAGTATTCTTCAAAAATTGAGTAATTCAGTGTAGTCAAGAGATGACATGGTCGATAAAAGTGGCAAGGTTTAAAAAAATTCTTTACATGGGGTTCAGAGCCTCCTTAAATTTTCGAAAATTTAAGGTGGCTCTGAACCCCATGTACAGAATTTTTTAAAACTTTTGTCAAAAGTTGCATCTCATCCTGCTTATCATAATTCTATAATAAGAAAAAATTCACCGTGCCGTTTTTGAAATTAAATATAAGCGCTTAAAGCTGAAATTAAGAGTGTTTTTAGCAGGCTATAATGTTGCTATGGTAACCTATTGTGTCACGAAGATAATTCAAACATGTTCACCAATGATTATTGGGCTTTTATTGGTGCCATGATTATCAATTTTAGCATCAACTGATAAAGAGTGGTAATAGCGACCCATCAAAATCTACGTCTTGGAAAGTGCTGGAAACTGTTTTGAGCCACCTTACTTCTAAGCATAGTCTGAGTTGACTTGTTCTCTCGGCCGAGTAAAAAAACATAATCGATATTCTGCGCCTAAATCTTGGGGCTGTCTTTCATATACCAGTCAAATCTTGTGATTATCGATATGATCTATTATTTTAGCTAATGGCTCCTGGTAATATCTAGTAGTCGATATTAACGATATGAAACATGATGGGGTTAATTAATCGTCAACTGTCAAATAAGAAACAATTTTACCGTCAGCTGTTAAACAACCACGAACTGGCAGAATCTTTATTAACCTTCAAACCTTCAAAGTTATACCCCTTCGCCCCGCCCTATTGAGACCCTCATTTAAACGAACATCAAAAGACTTGATGCATAGGACGCATGCTCTACATTAGTTCAAAGGAACAAGCTATGTAAGACATCTGAATAGATTGGGGGAATGGGGGGATGGGGGATGGGGGATGGGGATGGGGTGATGGGTTATTATCCGCTATCCGCGGGGAGTATGGGCGCGAAGGAAAGTAAAACTTCCATCAAGTTAATGCTTTCAACTAAGGTTGAAGCAGATTGATCGACGAGATTGTTTGGAAATCAAAATAGGTGCGCTCACATTTAGTGTTTAGGACAGCAGTTCTAAGTGTGTCGGCAACAGGACAACTCTGTTGTGTGCGATTCCAGACTTGAGAGGTTTGGGTTTGACAGGCTTATAACTATCACAGTGCCTCTCTCTACTAAAGATCAGTGTCAAATGTACTGCGTGCGCGCCGTGTGTGGGTGTGTTTGGGGAGTGGGAGAGCGGGGTGGGGGGGGGGGGGAGGGGGGTTGGGGATCAACCTTATCCTGTGATGGACTAACATCCTAAGGAAGTAAACCTTTTGAAAAGTGAAGTGTTCCCTTTTAACCAGTGGAGGATTCTCTGCTTTAATTTGGATTTTTAAAGGTGCGTGCAAACAGACTCACTGGTTTATTCTTTCCCAGTTAACCCAACTCTCCCTCTCCCCCGCCAAGGAAAAAAGAAACTCGGGAAACG
>JAHPZR010025330.1:75000-87500 GCA_019787425.1 Platygyra sinensis
GTATATGGAAAGTAAAGTAAGAAAATGAAATACGGCACTAGTACTATATCCACTTATGAAATACAATCCATTTTTAAAAAAATCGGTTCCCAAAGGAGAAAAAATAAACTTTGAGGAACCATTTATTTTGTCGGAGTTGGCAAACATAACCGATAGGGAAATTCATTTTCTTAATAGGAAAAGAATAGGAATAGAATAGGAAAAGAAAACTTGACACCATGAACTTAAATAAAATAGAGATGTAAAAACTACCGTATTTCCTCGAATAATAGCCGGGGGCGATTATTTCTATTTTCGCACCAAAAAGTGGGCGATTATTCGAGGGAAGGCGATTATTCGAGGGAGGCGATTATTTCAAATATTTCTTGGCATAGGAGGTCGTGTCATACATATTTTGTTTAATTACACCAAGCAATAAAGGAAAAATTGAACTACATGAACATTACCATAGAGAAAAAACTGTTTAAAAAAAAAACCAGTGCTTTTGTAACCATTCAGTTGTGAACAATTAAATGAAAACTTGTGTGTTACCCAAGATATCAATTTTAACTTGAGAGGGAGGGGATAAGGGAAAGAAAAAATGGCGGGAGGGAGGGGGGAGGCGATTATTCGAGGGAGGCGATTATTTTAAATATTTCGGTCAAAGGGGGGTGATTATTCGAGGGAGGCGATTAATCGAGGAACGGCTGTTATTCGAGGAAATACGGTATATTTGGCCACTAAAGGGTTCAGTTATAGCGGAGCTCCAGCGGTATCCGCTGATCGGTATCGCATGACCATATCGCGGACTCGGAATTAGAGATCATCGAGGTCACGTGTTTTTTTAAATTTGACCAAGTGCAGTTGAACCCCGATAACTCGAATTGCCAAGGGAAATTGAAATTACTTCGACTTATCGGGGTTTCGAGTTAAAACGGTTTTGAACAACAAGACCAGAAACACTTGATTTAGATGTTTTATGCTTATACATGTTTTAGTGTAAGATTTCTAGCAATGTAAGAGCATAAAAACAACAAAACAATACAAAAGGCAGTCAGGCAGAACTCTACAATTAATTTGAAATAATAAACTGCAACAACAGACTGAAATAACATTGAAAAAGACGATGGCAAATCGAATACATGTTTTTGTCGCAGTTATTCTTTTGAGTGGGAAATGTGGAATTATATTTCTGGTGTTAAGAACAGCTGCAGTTGTAGGTGAAACATGATAGACCCTTAATTCCCGTGGGCCTTGATTTAAATTAATCTCCGATGATTCTCAATGAAGCAGATTATTTTTCTGCCTGTGCGTCATAGCCAGCCTGTAATTACGTGATATATGAGAACTCCACTTGTGTCAAATGTGTGTCGAACGATCCGCGTTTTATCTTCCCGATTTTAACGTCATTTCATGACCAGCAATGAATTGCATTCTGTAAACCCACAAGCTGCAATCAGATAGGGAATCAGACTAGGGCTACACGATCTACTCGATTGTCACTTTAACCCTTAAATATTCACCAATGTTCACTGAACCTGAAGCGAATAATTGTTAAATAATTTACACTGAACAACATGATAGGCCCTTAATTTCCATGGTCCTTGATTTACATTGATCGATGATAATTGTTAATGAAGTGAGAATCCTTTTTCTGCCGTTAATTATGTTTCTGTGGGAAATGGACAGCCTGTAATTACGTAATGATATCATGACTCGAGCAATGTCACTGAAATGTGTGTCGAACGATTGTTTTATCTTCCTGAACTTAACATCCTTTACCAGTAATGAAATGCATTCTGTAAACGCAAACTGCAATCAGATCTGGAATCAGACTAGGGCTACAAGATCTACAAGATTGCCACTTTAACCCTTAGTGAATATTCACCCATGTTTACTGAACCTGAAGCGAATAATTGTTAACTGATAATTTACACTGAACAACCTTAATTTCCATGGTCCTTGATTTACACTGATCGATGATAATTTTCAATAGCGTGAAGATCGATGTTTTTGCCGTAAATTAGTGTTTCTGTGAGACATGGCCAGCCTGTAATTACGTAATATATCAAGACTCGACTTTTGTCAAATGTGTGTCGAACGATCGTTCTATCTTCCTGATCTGTTAACATTCTGTAAACGCAAGCTGCAATCAGACTGGGAACCACACTAGCGCTTTTCAAATGTACACGATCTACACGAATGTCACTTTAACTTTTTTCAGCTCAATACTCGACATCTCGGAAATATATGAGATATCAACTCGTCTATTTCTTCTTTGACACACCCAAGCACTTTTCGTTTGGTTCGACTGCATCCTTGGGCTCAAAAGTCCCTTGCAAGCAATTCCGCTCAACTTGCCTCGGAAAAACTGCCAAAAATCATTCCACCTTTTTCGATACTTCGGCAATCTCCAGGCGTAGACGAATGGATTCAGCGCTGAATTTATGAACAAAAACCTGGACAATGCAACGTCAATCTTGTGGAAAGCTATTGATTTTTGGCAGGGCTTGCAAAAGTACAGTAAATGTAAAGTGATGTATTGAGGTATATAAGAGAGATAGAACAGCGAAAGAATGATAATAATTGTAACAGCCATTTTTCGTTTTTTCCGCAATGAGATACTTGCAATCGAGTCACACCCTTCTAGCTGAAGCTCTCGAGTTCGTCTCGCGAGAGCGCGGAATACACTCGCGTAGATAACAGTCAACAAGATGGCAGGCAGCGAGGCGTGAGTGTGGAGATAAATTAGCGTGTACGTCTTCTCCGATATATTCGTTATAGGAAGAACACAAGTAGCTAAAGAAAACACCCACAACACTGCGATAAAAGCTTTGATTCTTTTCTTGGTGACGATGGATTTGTACTCCACGGGCTTAATAATGGCGGCGTAACACGTTAATGACATGGCTATTATGGAATAGCTGCTTACGAATAGGGTTGTAGATAGAACGGTGTACATGACTGCCTTAAACACGAAAACATAAGGCATATGTTCAAGGCGTGATCGATAGACATCTCTCAAAGCCACAAGCAAAACGTTGAATAGCCCCAGCAGTAAATCTGACGCGCTCAGATTAGTGATCAAGAAAGATGGCGGTGTGCGCATCGATCTACGAGGATCCTTGTAAGTTGTGAAGAGTAGAATGGAGTTTCCAGCGATAATAACTGTTGCTAAAATGAATCCCACTACAGTTAAACTCAACCAGTATGCCTTATCATCGATTATCGTCAGATAAAAATCGTACTTTGGATCAGTAAAGTTTGCTGGTGTCATGACAGAGACACAAATTTATAGCTGACAAGGGGAGAATGATTCTGGTACGAAAATTTCAAACTGATACGGAAACCTCTTTCGTTACTGATAAAAGGCTAGCGTTTTCACAGCTTGATCATTTATTATTGATAGGTTAACAGCTTGCCAAGAAGCTAGATTAAACTCTTATGTAGATATTGTTATGACAAGTAGAATTCGATATGAAAACTCTCATTAGTGCATTGTTCCCTTATGGCAGCTGACCGCCAACACCAAAATAACAACCATTTAGATTACTCGATATCATTGCCTCTAGGCAAGAACCAAAGTGTCGCCTTTATTTCCTTGCAAGTACAAGCCGATAGGCTTTAACTGTTTCAATGAAATTCGGCTTAAAATTGTACACACTGTTGCTTAATTCTCAATCAGCGTATGTACAGTTTTACAGGATTTTTAATGCATGGTTGTATTTGACTGTCAGATGTGACCACATTGAGCTGGCCATAATCTTAAGGGTTCATATGGAAATTTCCTAATTACATAAAAACTGACAGTCTTGATGAAAATTTAAGAGAGATAGCTTTATTTTTGTTATCCTGGTGTCTGTTTGAATTAATAATCAACTCTACCAAAGCTTTTTTACTAAAACAGCATATATACTTCTGCTCCTGAAAGCGTTTCCCTCATACCGTGCTGTATACTTGCAACATTTGGCTTTCTTTCTTTCTCTCTTTCTTTGTTGTTTTTTTCTTTTTGCCTTCGAAACACTTACAAAGAGTTAAGCCTCGCTCTCCGCTGAAAAATTAACGCAAAAATACGAATTGCCAGCCACCTTCTTGAGATCACGCAATTTATGATAAAAAACTAGTTTATTGAACAAGCTTGTTCCGTCAAAATCGCTAGATGTAGGCCAATTTTTTTTTTCTGCCAGTTTAGGGTCAATAAAAACGCAGAAAAAGAGAACGAGGCCAATATTCAGCGATTTTGACGGAACAAGCTTGGTCCATAAAGGATTTATTATATGGCTTAAAGAATACCAAAAAAGGTGATCTCCAAGGAAATTTCTCTTGGGGGACACAGCGCGTAATCCCGAGTGGGCAACATAGCACTATCTGCCACGCTTGAGGAGCCACCACAGCGCAGGCTTTGGTTCATCGTGCTAAGTCACGGAGCTAGCCTAAAGAAAATAGTAATGATTAAACAAACTTACTTGGTTAATGATGAGCGGTGAGGGTTCAATTTTTAAGAATGCTTCGAACTTTTCCTGCGTTCCTTGTTTTATCACCCCGGCGTTCCTTGATAAATGAATTGGCTCGGACGAATGCAACTTATGTAATGTTTCGCTAACAATGTTCCTCAGTGCATACTGTAATACACTTTGCCGTGTTGTATGTGCCATAAATGTTGAATGGTTTGAGATTGTCCACGCGATGGCGAAGTTAAATTCACCGCCTAGTATATATATTCACCGCGCTAGGCGAAGAATTTAACTTTTCTAAGGCTCGCCACTTTTGTCATCTCGGCAAGTAAACATGGACGACAGTGGACTGAATTAAATTTTTCATTTATTCGAAAGACATCATTCCAAGTCCAGGATATTTCAGAAAGGATTGGAGAGTTTTCAAAATGACTGCTTTCGTCTTGAACCAAAAATCGTTTCAAGAACTCGTATTCAGGGCATCAAAGAATCGTAAACACAGCTTGTTTACGATCGCCAGTGAGTCAGATCGACTGATCGAAATCATGCTTTTCTTCAAACTAAAGCTACTCAATTTTAGACGATAATGACAACTGTGAATGAAGGCAACACCTTAAACAAAGTTCCCGATGATTATATATTTTTTTCGCAGCGCCTCGCTAGTTTGTTTTACTGCCGAATTCGATGAGTAAAGTGATTCACAATTAATGTACATAACTACTGCTTCACCCATGTATGTAAACCAACAATTGCGTCTGTTTTTCTGTTTTATTCGGTTCATTTTGTAGTCCTTGTCGTATTCACTTCTGATAATTATGCTAAACGATTATTCGTCTCAGACTCAGTGAACATTAGTGAATATTCACCAATGTTCACTGAGCCTGAGGCAAATAATTATTAAATAATTTACAACAACAACACAAAAAACTGGCAAGTACAAGCTTACTGTTTTCAACAATTCAGTCCGCGCAATTTTTCTTATGCATGAGAGTAGTGCAACAGACAGGAACAATAGAAATCGGTGTTATTTGAGTGGTTGAAATTTAGTTTGAATTGTACCAAGATTAGACTGGATTGTTTATTCGCTCTGTGAGTTGAGACCAGTTGATAATTGTTCGGCCACTCTGCCCAAGGGCTCCAGTTAGGATCGACAACCCGAAAAATCTCGCAGAAAACTTTTGCAATCGGTGCTCAGAGCGAGTTAAGGCTAGTTCTCACTAACGCATAAGCATAAGCATAAGTCGACATACGCAGACGCAGTAAGATGTTGATAATTAGCGCCTTTTGTTGGAAATTTCACTAATAAAAGGCGCTAATTATAAACATTTTACTGCTTCTGCGTATGTCGGGCTTATGTTTATGCTTATGCGCTGGTGAAAACCAGCCTGTGCAATCGACCAAAAATTGAATTTCATGGAAAAAGAATACGTTGTCATGTCGACGGTGCGTTACTACGATGGCCAAGAGCATCACCTTGATGTGATAGCCTCTTAGGGACGATTTACACGGGACGACTTCCTTGCATACGTCGGCTGAGCCCGCAGTACAAGCGGCAGTCAAAATAGCCTCTTCCAGGCGTTCAGTTAGTTGGGAGCAGCGCGATGATCGGCGGCGCGCGAAAAAAATAAAGAAAAGCGCGGGAGAGGAAGTGAGGGAACGCCTGTGGGCAAACTTAACAAACGGTCGTTCCAGTATACCAGGATCTGGTATACCCTCTGATTGGTCAATTTTGACAGATTTTGTCAACACTCAACTGACGAACTGTCAAACTGTCAAACTAAGTGTAGCGTACCCCTCAAGATTGAGTTAATGAACTGATTATTGAAACTTGAACCCGCTAGTCATTTCAAGAATGCAGTAATGAATTGATTATTCGAATATTGAACTCGCTCGTTCGATCCAAGAATACGGCTAACGGGTTCCGTTTTCGAAAAATCAATTCACTGTTGCGACTAATAGGTTTCCAACCTACTAGTTTTTTCTAGAATGCAATAGTGAATTGATTTTTCGAAAACGGAACCCGTAAGCCGTATTCTTGGATCGAACGAGCGAGTTCAATATTCGAATAATCAATTCATTATTGCATTCTTGAAACGACTAGCGGGTTCAAGTTTCAAATAATCAGTTCATTAATGCAATCTTGAGCGGTACGCTTCACTTGGTTTGACTGTAAACAAAATCGGAGTTTCAGCGACGGCAATAGGTATTGACGACGTCGACATGGACGAAGAAGCCGCAAAGAACGGGAAATGCGAAATTTTATACGGAAGCCCTGAAAGTTGTCTGTCGAAGGAATGGAGGAAACAACTTCAAGAAGGTCAGGTGGGAATGCAGACCGTAGCCATAGCTATCGATGAAGTTCATTCGATCATGGAATGGTAAACCGCAAGCCGGCGATCATGTTACGGGCCGCTGTAGGCGGTCAATAAGGGGGCGGAACGACCGTTTGTTAAGTTTGCCCACAGGCGTTCCCTCACTTCCTCTCCCGCGCTTTTCTTTATTTTTTTCGCGCGCCGCCGATTATCGCGCTGCTCCCAACTAACGCGCTGCTCCCAACTAACTGAACGCCTGGAAGAGGCTACAGTCAAAACTTAGCTGTCCTACCGAAACGACACGATAATCACACAGCGGTCAAACGTGCGGCGCGTGCGCAGTTCCAGCCAAAACTTTCGCTTAACAAAGTCTTAAATTTTCGAAAATTTTCGCTTTCAAGCCCAAAGTTAAGACAGTCGCTGAAAAGATAAGTTTTATACTTCGCATATGACCAGGGAATTTACTAATGGACATCCTCAGAGACTCCCAGCTTGTAATTTTCTCTCACAGTACTATTTTTATAACATTTTCCTACAGAAGTCTTGCAGGTTTTCTCTTCAAACTCTTGCAAAGTTCGAGGCGACGAAGACCGGAAGTGGCGTTGGATTTTTGCGTTTGACCACTGTGTGCAAGATAATAGCCTTTTTCTTCGCAGGTAACAAAAATAGAGACAATGCTAAAGTTGCTTTGGCTTCTTCTAATACTTAACTCGAGAACTCCGGGTTTAGGTTGACGAGAAACAGGATATTTTGTTCAAAAACCCTACCTGGCGACACTCGACGAACTACGAGCGAGTTGCCTTGCCGGACGCCGGCGACCCAGATTTGGCGCCAAATTAGAAGCTTGGAGACACAAACTTCTTCATATTTTTCACATTTTAAGAGCTGATAGGGTTTTGACAATTGTAAATCTCTTTTCATGAATATTTAGTGCCATCTCCAGCGACAAAAGTTGCCTGGCTTCAATGCCTTTCCTGTAAACTTACATTGACGTCAGGACAGAAAAGTTTTTCCCGCCTGCTGAATCCTGATTGGTCAATTTGAAATTTCCCGCGCGCCGACCGTATGTAAGGTTTGTCGCATGCGACAAGTTTACGAAAAAAAAAAAATTTACGACAAGCCTACGACATGAATTGTTTCGTGTAAATGAAACCTACAACTCGCTTACGGCTGTTGTGTACGTCAAAAAAATTGTCGTAGGATTTTAAAACATGGTTTAAAACGCTGCGACAATCGTAGCGGAACTCTATAGAACATACGTATTTTGTGACAAATTTCTACTGAGTAGGGCACGAAGGAAAAATGGCGGACGAAGTTGTTGTTAACTGGTTCACATGAAGTCGTTTCTCGAAAAGTACTAAACGGATTAAAGCGAAAAACATCTTGTTAGAAAGTTTTTTCAAAGCGCGGGACAGCTAAAATATTTGTTTACGTTTGTTAGAACTTTTTCACTCCGTAAATCCCAGTGCAAACTTCTGCATATTTAGGGCGCGTTCGTTTGGGATATTCCGGAACAAGAATATACTCCGGAATATATTCCGGCTATTCTGCTCCCAGGAGCAGAATAGCCGGAATGGAAATCCAGTTACTCCGGAATGAGAATAGCTCCCAAACAAACGCTTACTCACATTATTCCAATTATTCTTATTCCGGATTGGTCCCAAACGAACGCGCCCTTAATTTTGTAAGTAAAAATGTCGTACGCGTGTAAATGGTCCCAAGTCACATCGTAGACCTGTCGTAAACTTGTCGCATGCATCAAAGTCGTACCGTGTAAACCGGCCCTTTATAGATCGCAACATTTGCGGCTAGAATTTTAGGCTATCGTTACGTAATCGTTTAAAGTGTTGTTTAAGTAATAGATCAAACGCGAAAGGCCGAGTCGGACCACAATTCCGTACACCGCCCGAAAATTGAGTTGAAAACATGACGCTTAGTGGAGTACGTATTTTCGGCGAAAATTGAGGTGTTTTAAAATGTGATCAAACCCTTTCTTTCATGATAATTTGGTTTTATCAACTGGGTTGGTAATGTGAGTTGGCCACCGTAAAGAGATTCGGAAGCCGACGTTTCGAGCGTTAGCCCTTCAGTCGGAAGGGATTGAGGAATTGGGGGTTGTGTGTGGTTTATATACAGCTCCTGGTATGAAATCTGTGAAATAAAGGAAACTAAGGCAAGACTGACGTTAGTAGTCCCAGCGATAAACAACAAATGAATAAAGGGGGTAAGTTAAGATAATTTCGTGTTATCAACTGGGTTGATAATGTGAATTGGTCAGCACAAAGAGATTCAGAAGCTGACGTATCGAGCGTTAGCCCTTTGTCGGAGCGAATCGAGGAATTGTGAGTTGTGTGTGGTTTGCATACAACTTCGCGTTTCTCAATCGAAACTAAAACTAAAGACAAAATGGGGGGGCGTCGTAAACATCTATACTAATCACTATTAGGTATCCAAACAGCGTCATGATTCTGGTTTCTTTTGTTTAAACTTGATGAATTATTCTTTAGTTTGAGAATGGGGTTCGAATCATAGGTTGCAAATCATTAATCCTGAACCACTCACATACCGTAACATGTCATGAATGCGCTCACAAATTGTCCGTCGAAGACCAGTACCATTCGTTTACTCCACATAAAACACTTTATTAATTTTCTAAATTCTGCAACTTAACAATGACTATTAAAAGTTTAAAGTTACGTGAGGCAATAAGCATTTTCGTACCTTGGTGTTTCTTATTCTTGCAGTACTAAACTTTTGCATTTACCCAAGAGATCACCTACGTACCTGGTGACAGACAGACTAAATGTCAAAAGACTGACCTACAGTGAAACTTGTCATGATTAAGCTGACACCCTTGGCATTCTCATTAGTATCCGTCAGGAGCATAGGCTCCCGTGTCCGTTTAATACAGGTTGTCCGCCCAAAACCGGTTCTAATATGTTGTGCAATAATAGTTAATAAGTGTTAGTCCTTTTGTAACACAGTATAAATTTAACTGACTGCTCATGGCACAACGTCCAGTCAGTCAATGTGTCAATCTGGAATTGAAAAATCACTTACATTTAAAACGAGATCGGCTGAACAATGCTAAAGGAGTCTTACTAGTCAGCTAAACCTTTAGAGGTAAATGCCCTTGAAGTGCCCTCATATTGCGTCTTTTGTGCAACAGAATAATTTTGGCTTAATACTGATGTCCGTGTCCGCTTAACAGAGATGTCCGGTGAATGCAGGTTTATTTCCCAATAAATGTGAAGAAAATTTAGGGACTCAAGCTGGTGTCTGCTTAATACAGGTTTCACTGTACTTACTTATTTTTAATCACAGTAACTTCTATTAGTGTAAGATTTCTGTACTTAGATTTAAGATGATAAGATATCAAGCTTGGCGATGCACTTTCGATGGAAGCTCACCTTCTGCTATTTACAAAGGTTACATACATGTTTTACACATACATTTTTTCAGTAATGTTACGAATCAAGTAGTATCTACAAAAAAGAACTCATGTTTATTAATCACTTTGCCAAGATTGACAGGAAGTGCTTGAAAATTTGCTTTGAACCGATGCGTAATGTTAGTGAAACTGTTGGGAGGCAGCCTCGATATAGGCTCGATTTCCGCCGCTCTCTCAGGGGCCCCTTTCTCGAAGCTCCCGGTAATTACCGGCCCGTTGAGCTGTTTTGTTTTCCATTCCAGATGGGAGTTTCAAAAGTTTTGAAAATTATACAGTCAAGTTATTAGCTAAACAAACCAAATGGACTTCATTTAAGGTCACAACACACCCTACATTTCTTGAGACTTTGATTTAAAAATATGAGTTCGGGCCCGTTAAGTTATCGGGTCTTTCGAGAAACGGGCCCCTGGTCTACCCTGGCTGGTAATCGAGCCTAGCCTCGATACAAAGCCATACAAACATTTCTAAATTTACATATATGGTCTCGTTCAATTTTCAACATGCTTCCTTAATATTTTTGACAATTACCGTAAAAATGTTCAGTCAAATACGACTCACATCCTGGCAATCAAATTACCGTCTCTAGATCCAAAACCGTTGAGTGCAGAATACTCAAAGTTCTTTTCCTAAAGAAAAAAGGAAAGGTAGGGAAAGTTCAATGCCATTTGTGCGTTGAATTTTTTTTGTCGATTCTTGTCGAGCTTCAACGGTTTTTCTACGGGTTCTCCGTCGGTTTTCCGAACCACTGAAAACTCAAAAATGTTTCAAATTTCAGTTCTACTTGGATAGAGATCCCGCCGAATGAAAACGTACTAGGACTGATGTCGCTTTTCTCTGTACTGAAATATTTTTGTACGATAAAGCTATTACGGAAACTATTTCAATGTTTCAAGCAATATTTACATATGTTTACAATATATATATTTATTTCATGGTCATGCTAGATGCTGCCAAAGCGACTAATCTTCAAATAACCAGTTCCTGCAAAACAGTTTCCGGAGGTACTGGACTCTTGAATATTTTAGTTACTAGCTCACGAATGTCTTGGTCTATTATTCGATTTTGTTTGCTTATTTAATTTATCTGCTTCATTTTATTCGTGTGATTTTGACAGAGCCTACTTGATTGGTTTTGGTGAGATTGGGAATAACCGGAATCAACAGTATGCTAATTTTTCTCAAAGGAAAAGGAGATGAGTTTATCTCAAAATTAAACAATGCCTTTATATAGCAGCTTTCAATTGGGTGTCGCAAAACGAAAACAGAAATTTGATCACTCTTGCCAATCACAAGGGAAAACAATCTGAAAAAAACAATCAAAACCCGAAGAAAACACTTGTAAATGACGCAAAGGGCTGGTTTTGGTTTTACATGATTGGATGACGGAAAAAGTGGAGCGAGTTTCTTAAAGCCAATCGTATGGCGTAAAGTAATGCTAAACCAATTACATTTTGACGTTCAAATGAAAACCGCTCTATCACTGTTAAAAAAGTAATTATGTTTCAATTACTGTTTTCGTAATCCCCTAGACACCCACAAAAGGAGATTCTGAAACACTATTAGTGTCCCTCTCAAAAGTTTCAACAATAATAAACGTCATTCCCTTTCATAAAGGAGTTAAGTCACGGGTTGCACAGCTTGAAAAGCTTAGCCTGGACTTTTCAAGTTTGTCCTTTTTAATCCGTGTTAATCTTCTCCATCCTTAACCATCCTTGTTTCTTTATAGTTTATTATTATCTCTTTGTTGTTTTTCTATCTTAGTAAACTGCTATTTTCAGGTTTCCTTCAATTTAAAGGTAATTTGTAAGCTTGTGGCCATAACAACTCAGCTCCTTTAAGTTCAGCGAAGTCAACGATTGCTTGGGAGTTCAATCCCGTCCCCGGGTGGGCTAGGATTCATAGTATTACCGTCACCAAAGAGAAGTTTCTTTAAGAAAGAGCGGAAATCTTTCATCTGTACCACATATATAATGAAGTTAATAGTGCTGTTTGAGTAAAGCAGCCCAGCGCTAAGATATCTTGTCATGTAATCTGTTTGAAAATCAATGGTGGGCTTAACAAACGCTACATAGGCTGCATAATATGGTAAAACTGAATATGGAATGATGAAAGCAAACGTTAGAGCAATTAGAAGATATGTTCCACGGAGTTTAGCAGCTATCAAGTTGGCCCTGGCGGCGTTGTTCCTTCGAACTGTTATTCTTCTCTTTTGCCGTGACCATAAGGTTTTCGCGACGGAAATATTGAGATAAGTTAAAATAACTCCAGGTACAACATGCTGTAGTATTGAATAACATAAAACTAT
>JAHPZR010025330.1:92500-110445 GCA_019787425.1 Platygyra sinensis
ATACATGTATTTGATGCAAAACACGCGCAAATAATTCGCCGGATTATTCCAATATTTTTCGTGCCGTTAATATAAAATATCCTAATGTTCAAGTAACGACGTTAATTGTTTAAGGACGTTCGCGCCCAAAAACTTCCCACGTACAGATTTTTTTAAAACTTTGACTGCAGGTAGAAAATGATAAGATTCGATGAAAAACGTAAAAAAAATCGGGGGTCACCGAACTCGTTTTGAAGATAAGGCGCATCACAGATCATAGCATTTCTAGGATTTCCAGCCAATCAGGCGATTCTGGCCGGATTCATTACTATCGGTATATATTTAAGTTGAAGAATCATATCTAAGTTGTGTGTGTTTAACACAGCATATATAGGCCTATTTGATAGATCTTTGCTACATATGCCATTAAATCAGCTAGAATTAGCCTTAAAAAATACAACTTCTACGTTACGCACACCTGTATCCATGTACCAATTCGACCCTATTTGAATAGTATATGAGAAATAATTAAAATTTCCCACGTACAGATTTTTTTGGTTTTTTAGTATAATGGAAAGAATCAGAAAAGGAAGTGATCTGCCTAAAAAAAAGTGGGGGTCACCGAGCATCCAACAAAAATATTCGCACACAAAGTGAACGCAAAGGTCATCAGCTCTATATTTTGTTGAGTTTTCGACTCGGTGCGCGCGCTTGAAAATGACGTGGCACGCGCGTGACCAATGAATAGCGTGCGCACTAGAGATGCGCAGTAGCAATGGGCGCGAACGTCCTTAAAAGAGAAAATATTGAACTGAATTTTGTGTCTTTTCGTTACTAGTAGAAGAGGTCCCAGAAAAGGTGATAGCGAAATCTAAAGACAGTTGAGATGCTATGGTGCTCCAGATTAAACTAACCTGACTCTTTCGTTCAGTTACAGATGACTACTTCTTTCCTTGAAAACGAATGATTGCGCTATTTCCCCTCTACAACAGGAGTAACTTTTGTCAATAAACTTGTGCAACGTTAAGGAACGGTTAAATTCATTAAAAATATCTCACACTCGCTCCAAAATGCAACATCTTAAACAGGAACACAGAACCACTAGAAATTTGATTAGTAACTTACCGTTAGAAAGTGCTCAATGACATCCGCGGTTGACATGGTTGGTGTATACCAGAAAATGTGATGCCAAGGAGATGAGATAGCGACTTTATAAAATACCTCATGAGTATGTTAAATTGCATTCTTCTTCAATGTAGAAAGAAACCTGTTCATATTGATACAAATCACGTTCGCTTCCAATCATAGGCTTTACAGTATGAATTTTAATCTGAATTTAATGGCCATTTTATTAAACGGAAATAGAGCTTACCATTGTAAATGGAGACTTAACAAATAAATTTTGCGGGAATCTACACGTGGAAACTTTTTCATCGTGCACAATGGTTAATGGTCGCTGCACGTTCATCTTTAACTGTTAGGCAACATGCGTGAGAAATTGCAGTTTCTTTATTAGAATCAATTTCCAGACAATTTATGAATAGCGCATATACGAAACTTGGAAAAGGATTGCATTAATGGATGGTATTTGAGGGATGTAGTTGTGTTAGGAAGCGTCCAGCTGCGGTTTTAATTCACCATACATTTGTCTATAGATTCTCAATCGGGAAAAACGATGAATGAAGGACGCTGTTGTATACAAAATGCCCAATTTCCTGACCTATCTAAAATTGAAGATGTGTAAACCATTGCTTATTATTATCTGTGTCGTTTTTTCTAAAGGACAACATGGATCGAAAACACGTTCGGTAGTTGAGGAATCAATGATAAAATTTAAGAGTTGGGAGAAGAACTCTCTATGTTACTGAATGGTTCATTCTCCAAATCACAGTGCTGTTATCCTATTCAATAATTGTTTTATGCTGCATGGTATGAACATAAGTAGATTGGAGTAAAGGGAGATTTTTGTGACATGCAGCTTTCTGATGGTAAGAGAGTGACGCAAATCAGGGCCGGGATTAAAGAGAAAACATAATCAATTGATAGTAGCCAATCAGAAGCAAACATTTCCAATTTTTGATCAATATTCATAATTTGTCCTTTTGAGGCCGCACAATTAAATAATCAATAATAGTCCCTCGCAATGTTTTCCACTATTCAAGATTTGCTATTTTACTTTAATTAATGCTCAAACGATTTTTAGGACTTGTGCTTTCCCACGCCATCAAATTTACCTTTAGCTCCGCAAAAATACTTCGATTTGCCTTCAATTTACTAAAAATAGTATTTCTAGCTGATACACGTCTATCAATGGTGATTGAATCTTGCATAAGTTCAGTTTCGTATATTTCAATCCTTGCGAATTCGACAACAAGGAAATAAAAACAAGCATTACAGCTGTTGCTATACAAAAAATAAAACTGTGATGAAAACTTTCTGGGTTTAATTTTTTTGTTCGATTTTTGAAAAAACGACACTTACGTCTTTTTTGTATCGTATTGGTCGATATTTATTTGCTTTCATCCTTTTTGCGTTTTTGTCCTCCAAAGCTCGGCGATTAGGCAGGATTTTACCAATCTCAGTGATACTAGTAAAAACAGGATTTACAACAGCTGCGCTGATCATTCCAGTGAACGGACGATTTTACCTATGTCAGGAAATATCAACTGTTTTTCATACTCTATAGAATATTAAACAGAAAAATACCTCCATAGTTCTATTTATCTTGCTTAACTTCGTAAATCTACGAAGTTTTATAAGAATCTGGGACACTTGCAAATGATCAATTTTATATTAGTGCTATAGAGATCGAGTTTAGAACTGTTTTTTTTTTTTTTTTTTTTTTTTTGCTATACAAATTTCTGCCTTCCGTTTTATTTTTGAGTGAAAGAGAATCACGTGTTTAAGTACGTATTTTGAACAGCTGCGGGCAAAATAATATGTCAACATTTCGTACTCTTTTTGACAACGCAGCTGATTCGATCTCATGCACAATTCTACGAGCAAAAAAGCCCTGGTTGTTCCCCTTAAAAATCTAAAAAATGTACACCGTCGTGGTTGTGATTTCACTTGATTTCACTTGGTGAATTATCAATGAGTTCAGAAGAAATCAATTCGGATCTTTATCTTCTCCCATACATATTTGTTCAGTATTTGTTAAAGAGTATCATTAAAATACAGTACAAAATTTCTCGCTGATTGCTTGGGAGCAAAACAATCAATCCCAGCATGCCCTTCTTAGCAAAACATACACCTATTACGTTGCTCTGCAAACGGTGGGGTAATCACAGGGCCTTGCATGTGCAGTTACTCAGATAAATAAACCTCTTGATGCGTAAAATGTATGCATTTGTTGTTGATCGTTGGAAGTGTTTGCAAAAAAGAGTTCCACATAAAGCCATCACGTCCTCAGAGGACAATTTATTAATCTTCTATCTTCTTATACTGTACAGTGATTGTGTATAATCTACATGACGAAATACGTAAACTTTTTTTTTAATCTTAAGGTAATTTTTTTTCGTAATTTTTGCGTTTGTAAAAACACACGAAATGAAGGAATACCCGAGAACAAAAGTTATCGCCAAAATTAATGACATGAAAATAAAAAATTCACGACGGTAAACCTATTTTTAATACCGACCTATTAGTCAATTTGTATGATCATTTCGCAAGCCTATTCTCTCCGACTCCGAAACATATCGTAAATACGGACCCTTTTATCATAACGCTCTCCTTTCTCGTATAAACGAAAATGTTATTCTGGTTTGAATGATATTGTGTAAAATAAGCGTTTGCATGGTAATTGCTTCCACGAAATCTAAGTCGTTCTTGGCAATTTTAGCGGGGCCAGCTCCCTTAGTTTAATCTCGTCCTTAGGTGGGTTTTGATTTCTAGTATTACCTTTACCACAAAACGGCTTGTTTAAGATGATGTCGAGATCCTTCTATCTGATTATCTATCATAACATAAGCTGCATTATAAAGGAACGCAGAATATGGATTAATGAAAGTAAAACGTTATAGCGATACGGTTCCACGGAGTTTAGCCGCCAAGAGGCTGGACTTGATTTCATGTTTTCCCTCTGAATATATCTATTCTTTTTTCTTTCTTGTTCACAAGCCGGTCAGTTTGCAACAGAAATACTGATATAACTCAAAATTGCACTAGGTGTTAGATGCTGTACATGTAATGCTGTATAATACACAATTATCATTCTTTAGGTAAAAGACCTGTTAACGTTGTCAAATTTACAAACTGCTGTATAATGTGTATCGTCAAGATTTTGTCCTACCACATTAAAGGAGTCATGGTATTTTGAGTTATTTTAACCATCCACAAAATTACTATCAAATTGAAGGAAAACTGAAAATAATACTTTACAAAGATAGAAAAACACCAAAGAGATGATAATAAACTATAAAGAAACAAGGATGGTCAAGGATGAAGAAGATTGACAGGGATTGCAAACAACAAAACTGAAACGTTTAGCTAAACTTTTCAAACCGTTTGACCGTGATGTAGCTTCTTTGAACGTTGCTACTGGGAATACGAAGATAGTGGAACCTACAAGCTATGCAGTAATTTATAAATACAAGCTTGCGAACAGTAAAGACACTGCACGTGCAGGGAACGGTACGAGTTGACAAAAGCCCTCCCAACGCTTATTACCATTTAATTATTCATTGTTATAGAAGGAAAAAAGTATGCGAGAAATCGAACAATTCTACATGCCCAGTCATGTTGGAACACATCGTCAATAATCTGAACACAGCTGACCAAAGGAAGTGAAACTGTATTAGAAAATATATCTGAAAGAGCTAAGCTCTTAATGTGAAAGTTGAGATTTCGTACAAATGGAGTGGACTGCGTAAATGAGTGTGTTTTTCCCTTCGAAGAGATGAAGTAATAAATTAACATATTAACTAGAGAACCTACAATTTTAACAGTCGCAAAAAGAACGATTTTAGTGGTAAAACCTGTTGGCGTGAACAGGTAAACTCTGTGGTCCTTTCATGTGTAAGATGTAATGCAGTAGGAACGCTAGGAATTGTATTTTATTTTTAGGTAAATCTTTGAAATACGATGGGTTTCATTTGAGTTCTGTATTACTTCCATAAACGATTGGTTTAAAAACTGGCCTCACTCTGTCATCCAATCCAATCCGAAATCGAAAATAAAAACATTCGAGACTTGCTCACACAAGTTTTCCAATGCCCATATCGTCAAAATGTTTATTTTGTTATCTGATTCTATGTTCACCCAATGAACTTCTGCGGAAAAAAAATCGATTCGGATGAAATGCAATGTTTTTTAGAAGTTTTAAAAACGTTCAAATTTGCCGCCATTTTGGTCCCCCATTCGCACCAGTCTTCCCTTAGTTTGGAATGAGTTGTGACGTAGATTAAGGAACACGTGACTTTAGGCTTGATTTTTCTCGCTTGGCTTACGTCTGTAAATTTAACTCAATAGTTCATACAAAATGCTGAAAAGGAGCATTTTACATGGACTACGACTGAGCTAAATTTACAGTGGTAAAACAAACGAGAAAAGTCAAGCCTGAAGTAACACGTTCCTGAATTTACGTCACAACTCTGAGCATGTCGATCTTGTGATCAGCGGCACAGGTAGACCGCAAGAAAATAGGATTTTCAGGTTTATAAGCATTCATAAAAAAATCGCTTTTAATCCAAATCGAAAAGTTTTTTCGCCAAAGTTCATTGCATGAAATATAGGATCAGATGGGAAAATAACAAATTTGAAGATAGGGGCATTTTAACTTCAGTACTAACGTTAGTTAGTATTTTCTTCGAGTTTTGATTGGTTCACTGGCTTGTCCAAGTCATGTGTGATTGGCTAGAATGATTATTCAGTTATGGTTTTACGACACTCAGTTGAAAATGCTCTATGTTAACAACTTTTCGGCGCGATACTCGTTTTTAACCCATAAATTTCGTAAGCAAGTTACTGGTTGAAGTAGTGGGTCAGAGTATTCAAATTAGGGGAATGATTCAGAGTTCAAAATAACGGGGAATTCCGGCGATGATAACCAAGTTCAAATTAGCAAGGTCCAACAATTACTGGCACTCACGATCAGATTAAATGGTTGTTAAAACCTCTTGTTAATTTGCGGATCGAGGAAAAGGTAAATGTCAGGCTTTTTGTGTCATTTGACGTCTTAATGGTATCATTTGACCGTCATCTTTGATCCGCCATCTTGGATTTCACCGCGATTTTCTTTGAAGTCAGGAAATATTGGAAATTAATAGAAAATCAAGCCTGAAGGCTTATGAGATGTACAAATTTTGATAAAGAAAACTGGAAACAACTACAGAACTATCTCAAAAAAGTTGATTTTTGACCAAGCCTAAATGAAATTTGATGGTTGATTCTTTTAAGTAGAGATATCAAATTTTTGAGCATGAAGGAGCAGCTACTGATAGTTTCGTCCCCTTAGAGTAAATCGTCTTTTCGAAACTTGGAAAATCCTTATGTGGGAGTGGCACCACCCCCTTGTACCTCCGAGGCTTAACGGATCCCTCTACCGCCAACCCCCACCCCCATAGGATGATTATCCTTCACATGGACAACCCCCAGCGTAAATTCGAGTCATCGTATCTGTGTAAAGAGGTGCTGTGAAAGCGATATAAAGAGTTAAGAGCAAATGACAGCGCGACCGTTCTCTAGGCGCACTAAATAACCTTACAAAGGACCATAAAAGGGAGCTTTAAAAATATATCTTTCTTTAGGTAGGGATACTTATTTAAGTCAGAGTTCAACGTTCTTTGCGTAAGTAAACTATTTTGCGTACAAAACCGGTCTAAGGATTTTGAAAACGATAAAGACAGTCAGAGTTAGATTGTGAGGATGATAATTTATTCATGTTGTATTTTGCAGAAAACTGAATACATTAACTTCTGTTGATTACATTACTGAACACATTAGCCTGTGTTGATCGTTTCCTGCACCCAAAACTTAAGATCCATTATATCAGCGTACACTCCATATCTTCCCTTGCGCGCGCAGCCTATCCCCCAGCTAATGACTCCCATGAGAAACCACTTGTTATTCCTCACACAGACCAGCGGTCCTCCGCTATCTCCTTGACATGCGTCAATGGCTCCCTCGGAGTAACCTGCACAGCGCATGCGTGTTGATATGGTGTATCCCAAGTCGTCGTATCCTTCTTGACAAGTTTCACGTGACACAAGAGGAACTTCTGCTTGCTGTAAAATCTGAAAAATATTGCAACGTCTTCAGTACGACAAATGTTATTAAAAACTAGTTCATTGAACAATGGGATTTAAGTGTTTCACTGGCTTAGCCATCTTGTGATATGAGCCGTTATACCATGAAAAACCTCCATTTATTATATAGATGCGAGTGGTTTACTGAAAAATACACTACTCATAAAATTCATACGAAGCTACATCCGGGACTCGAGTGGCGTATTTGCCATATCCTCACTAGTGAAGATCGATATCGACGATTTCACTGATATCAAGTTTGTCTCTTAATTCTTAAATTGTACTTAAATTCGTTGGCGTATGATCGAAACATCTTCGGGTCTTCCTCGATAGTCTTCGGTAATCTTCGGCAATCTTAGGAAATTTTGTTTAGATGTTCGGGAACGTTCTTCTGGCTTTCGGAACAATTTTGGAAATCTTTGGAAAGTGATCGGAAATCTTCAGAAAATCGTCAAAAACGCCGTCATCAGTGTGAAAACATTACATGTTAGCTCGAAGATATGAATTTTATGTTTTCGTGGTAAGAACAATATTTTTACGATAACTGCAGAAATTCACGCGCGCTCATTGGTTTAATTTTATTGTCCATATGCGGACAGACACATAAATTTGAAATTCATGCGACGCGTCAGCGAGCGAGAGCGGACAATTCGACAATTTGTTATCGTAAAAAACAAATTGATGTCAGTTTTTAATGCGTCTGCCCTGTTATTGACAATGAACTTCGTCATAACACAGCTACTTTGACAATGTTATGACGAAATTCATGATCAATAACAGGACAGACGCGTAAAAAACTGACGTCAATTTGTTAACTCGAGCATAAAATTCATATCTTCTCGTCACCGTGCAATATCCTCTATTTATTATTCATTCAAAATATTTCCTAGTCTCTGATTGGTTAAAACCACACTCATAATTCACCATAACCAGCTGCAGTTCACCAAATTTGGAAAAAATCTTCGTCATATTGAATCAATGACGTCAAAAGTGCAGCCCGCTGCAGATTATTGAACCGTTGACCGAGAAAACCTGGGGACGAGATTGTGTTATTTTTGGTGAGCAGAAAAACAAAGAGCGAAATAGCGAAACTCCTTTAAGAACGGGTAAATATTTTGAATGAATAATAAAGCAATTATTGAATTCGGCTTTTGTAGGATATAAAGAATTCTGCAGATCTCGGAGGGTGTTATCCACCTCGGCCTTCGGCCTCTGTGGATAACACCCTCCTTGATCTGCAGAATTCTTTATATCTTACTCAGCCTCATTCAATAATTGCTAAATATTCCCTGCTTTCACACCTTTTTTAAGTCAAAGGATCTTAGTCGCAGTATTTTGAGTTATTTTGGCCACATATAGGATTATCTTTAAATAAAAGAAAGCCTGAAAATAGTAGTTTACTAAGATAGAAAAACACCAAAGAGATAATAATAAACCATAAAGGAACAAGGATGGTAAAGGATGGAGAAGATTGACACGGATTACAAACAACGAAATTGAAAGTTTAAGGTAAACCTTTTAAGATGTACAAACCATGAGGTAGCTACAAAATGAATTCCAAAGTTAATACAGGTTCTAAAAAATTGCCCACCAGTGATTGATTGGCAGAAACTACGACTAAATCATCCGGCCTTCGCTCCACAAGATGAATACAAAACGAGGACACGAGTCCCACATCATTCCGTCCTTACCTGGGGGATTTCTCCACCTTCCTTGGTGTGGCCCCACCCAGTTATGAAACAGTTGGTTCCAGTGTCGAACTCAGTCTTGGCCAGACACACAGGTCTCACGTGAGTATTGTACTGGATAGGGTTTTTCAATTTTATCATTGCCACATCATAGTCGTGATTGCGTGACGCGTCATATTTTGGATGTTTAATGATTTTGTCGATAGTCACGTTTTGCTCGTAGCCCTCTCGTCCATTAAGATCATATTCACCTGTCGTGGAGTTAAAAAAGAAAAACATTTTTATTGCGTTAGACCCGTTGAAGAAAACCTCCACTCTTAAAGCAAACGGACGTTTAATTGAAGGAAATACTGTCTTATTTCAAATTTCGGTTGATAGCTCAGCCATAAGGTACAAGTGTCAGGCAAAACAGGGCTTGCCTATCATCTATATTTGCTTTATAATTTCCCGCGCGTCGCCATCTTGGATTACATGACGTCACATGGTTGCCCAAAGATGGCGGCTGTACATTTTACCACAATACCTTGCGAGGCAAGCGAAGCCCACTGGGCATATAGAAAGATATGGTTTAACGGCAGTCGTTCTTATACTAACAGCATTGCTCTTGTCAAGTTTGAATGACTTACAATTTTTCTCTGTGCTTTTATACGCTCTTTTAGAGTTTTCTTGCGCAAAGTATTATAGGTAAATGTACCAGTCGCCATCTTTTTCCTTACGGTGGATTGTTTCTCACAAAAGATGCTCTGCTTCCTAACAATAGCGGCAACCACATGACGTCACAAAATCCAAAATAAAATCCCGGTGCGCGGGAAACTGATTTAAATGCGAAAATCGGCGATAACCTTAACTCAATTTTTGTTACTCTTGAATGTTATTGTCACCTTGACCAGTAAAATTTGAGATTTATTAATTATTTCAAACAATTCAAAGCGAACTTGTTGTAAGAGCGGAAATTCCCTTAAACAGAAAAAGCGGTTTTTTAGGTAATATATCAAACACTAAAGAGAAAAGAGTTGTTTTTTTGTTATCTTAGCTGTGTTTTGTCATCTTAGCTGTGTTTTGTCATCTTAGTTATGTTTTTGTCATAGTCGAGCTTTTGTCATCTCAGTGATGTTTTCCACGTGTTAGTTGTGTTTGTGTCATCTTTCATTGTTTTGTTTTTGTCATCTTATTTGTGTTTTTGTTATGTTAGTTGTGTTTTTGTCATATTAGTTGTTCTTTTGTCATCTTACTGTCGTTTTTCACATGCAAGTTGTGTTTTTGCCATCTTAGTTACATTTTTGTCATCTTAGTTACATTTTTCTCATCTTAGTTGCGTTTTTGTCATTTTGGTAACATTTTTGTCATTTTAGTTGTATTTTTGTGATCTCAGTAGTGTTTTTGTCATCTTAGTTGTTTTTTGTCATGTTAGCTGCGTTTTTGTCGTGTTAGTTGTGTTTTAGTCACGTTCGTTGAGCTTTTGTCCCCTTAGTTATGTTTTTGTCATCTTAGTTGTGTTCATGTTATCTTTGCTGAGATTTTGTCATCGCAGTTGTATTTTTGTCATTTTAATTGGCCATGTTAGATTGAGGTACTTACGATCTTAGTTCATTTTGTCACGGTTGATCATCTAATGAATTGTTTGATGAGTTCAGACTAGTGTTATCCATTTCTATCAGCTATACTTTACACTGAAAGTTCTTTCAGATGCTGAAATGTCAGGAATACCTGATCAAATCCATAAGGAAGCAACAACTTAACGTTTACCCTACCAACAACAATAGTGTACTCTTTAGGGTCAACTCCGTACACAAAACAATGAGCAGCAGTGACAATCCAATGCGGAGTCACAATGGATCCCCCACACCAGTGGGGGGCATTGTGTTCAGTGTAGTCCATTGTCACTTGCCATGGCCACTCCCCTGGCTCAGCGTTTGTGCCCCCTACAATTCTGCTACCGACCGCTCTTATGCCACACTCTGCGCTGCCTGGTTGATGGAAAAAGATCACAGTTTTTTCAGTTCACATGCTAAATATCGTCATGGCACCATTTCCAAGATCAAGATAGAAGATAAGAAAAAGAAAAAACCTGTCAGAAAAAGATAAAAATACTAAATAATTAATCAAGATGCTTGTTAGGATAGATATCCAAAGGGCATTAAAAGTCTGTTAAAGGTTGCAAAAAATTTTGAAGGGTCTAACACAAAGACCCATGAGGCTTCAGATGACTGTGGACGAAAAGCCATAACAAAAGTAAACACATCTGATCGAGTGCTGAACAAACTCGGCAAAACTCAGTTACAAAAAATTACGTATTCAAACCTTGCCATGCAAGGGTGAGAAAATATGTTTATATTACCCGTACATTGGCTTAGGATTGGATAAAATAAAAGCATGTCACTTATTTATTACTGAACAGAGCTCGTGGAAATTCAGTTACACGAGGTATTATCTTCCTTTACCTCTTACCAAAGCGATTTGAATCAAAATAATGACAAGGCAACTAAAAAAATTCTAAACTGATTTGTCTTTATTGGGTGTCGTTTTTCTTTACCTTGGTCTATAGGCTGCTCTGTGCGAGGAATAGTTGTAGGTGGCACAGTTGTCGGCACTAAACAAAATAACCAAAACCAAAAATATATTATTATTGTATCTTACTAGTTTGTACTAGTTATTTGTGGCAACGTCTGTAAAATGCTGGATGTAGTGAAAGGCATAGAACAAATCATGACCGGAAATACTAAAAATGCCTCAATGATAACATAACAAATAAAACAACCCGAACGCTAGACTGGTCAGAGCTTTCGAAATAGAGAACAGTACATATGTAATTCCTCATTCCACCGTAACATACGATTTGAGAGTTAAGACTTGTGCTTATATAAATATAACCCGTAATAGACCATAATAGACCATTTTACGATTACCTAGCCCTGGAATGGCAGCGAAGCTGGAGGTGATCTTGCTTTGATTCAGACCTCTCTGCTTTTCTCGTGTAAATAAACCTAGTTAGCATCAGAACAACTTGATTTACACGACAAAAACAATCAAGTCTGCATCAAAACAAGGTCATCTCCAGCGTCGCTGCCATTTAAGGACGGTGCCTACTATTGTTACTGCGCATACGGTCTGCGCATCTCGAGATACTCGGATTTCCTATGGGTGGTGCTTTTAATACAGGGATATTTTTGCGCGGTTCAAAACTATGCGGAGAAAGTAGCACTTAGCAAGTCTTCTTGGTATCCAAAAAGAAAATTGGGGGTAACCACGCATTTTTCAGAGATAATTAAGCTTCAATTGGGAAAAAAACGCCATACATTGCTTTGTATTTTAAAGCTTTTTACAAATATTGCTGATCAATTATCTTCGAAAAATGCGTGGTAACCCCCAATTTTCTTTTCGGATTTCAATAGCACTCGTTATGATTTGCTTTTCCCGCATATTCAGTGAACCGCGCAAAAATACCTTTGAATTAGTAGGCACCGTCCTTAAAGGCCAGGTCACTGAGCAGATTACTGTAAAATGGTCTCTTCGGTGAAGGATTGGGAAAGAGCGTTATTGGCTTCTTATCTCGAGGTATGAGAAACTTGATATGGGAGTTCTACGGATTTTTATTGCCCGCTATCAGATATATTGTGAGTCCTTACCTCCACATACTAAACAGGTTCTTGAGCAGTAGTATCTCATAGACAGGCCGATGACTTTGTCTTGGCATCGATTCTTAATTACCGCGCAATAGGAGACTAGATCACGGCATTCTGAAACAACCGACAGCAACAACAAAGAGGTAAAACCTGGGTGCCGTTCATGTATATGTAGTTATGGTCAGTTATGATAATTGAGACAAAAACGCTAAACCTTGTTTGTTGTTGTTTTGTTGTAGTTAATTCATTTTGTATTCACTTCAGTTAAAGCGTTTCATGGAAACAGTGCCGGGCAATCGCACGGTGTCTTGAAACTAGTCGCAGTGCTTCGTGTTTTAAAACTGAATTGACCATGTTTCTATGAAGCTTTTGATACGGTCTTTTTGATAACGACTATAACACTTAAACTAAAGAAAACGAGCTTGATGACCTCCATTTTTTATTATCGAATTGCGAGAAGCATACTAAGGTGCAACTTTACAAAGCTGAAAAAATTCTGAAGAGGTTCGTCCTCCAAAAATCCGCTAAGTGGGGGAAAACGTTTTCAAGGGTAATATATTAAGGAAATCAGTACCTTTAGGACAAAGGTTACAGGTCTTTTTGCAGTATACGCTGACAAAATCTTTGTAAGTGTCGTGCTCACAGTAAGGCTTGTAAATCGAACAATCATGATAAACATCTTGGCAAGCTTCTGAGAAAAATCATATAACAAATTCAAGTAGGTATGAGTTCATTTAACAATGAAAGCTATATGAGAGGTATTAATAATTAGAAAATGTTGATTTTCATAGTACTTCACGAGGTTAACACTTCAGAGAAACGCCGGGGTTTGAGTGACTGTTACTCTTTTTCTGATTGTCAGCAAAGAATGGAAAGAGAGCGAAAGAACACAGCTTATATTCTAAGTTAGTCATAGATCTACTAGCATTCTACCACGAATACCGTTCAGTTCTCTTATTCTCTCTCTTTCTGTCAATTCTCGCGTCTTTGCGTTTTCATAACGTCGGTTAAGAGAATTTAGATAAACAGTAACAACAACAAAAAAAGAGTAGACAAACTCACCAACTCTCAAGCCCTCTGGTAACTAGCCACATTGTGAGTTCGTAATATACCCGTAGAGGGTGAAGAGTAGAAGTGAATATATGAAATTTTATATCATTTTGTACTGCGGAGAATGATTCGAACATATGAGGCCAGCTCCCAGTTGGCTTAATAGCTCAGTTGGTAGCGCACTGCACTGGTATCGCAGAGGTCATGGGTATCGAATCCTGTTGAGGCCTGAATTTTCTTGAGGCTTAAATTTCACAACTGCTTAAGTTGAGTGTTTAGCTGCGATCATAAATCGTATCTTGGTATCATTCTCCGCAGTTCAAATATATGAAATTTCATACATTTACTTGTATATTTCACCTTCTACGGGTATATTACGATTTCACAAAGTGAGTAGCACCCAGATGGCTTGATAGCTCATGCAGTTGGTAGAGCACCTCACCGGTATCGCAGAGGTCATGGGTTCGAATCCCTTTCAGGCCTGAGTTTTTGTTATCAGGCTTTAATTTCACAACTGCATGCTTAAGTTGTGTGAATAACTGCGCGATTATCAATCATGTCTTCGTATCATTCTCCGCAGTTCAAATATATGAAATTTCATATATTCACTTGTGCAGAGCAAACGCGAGCTAGTCAGTTCATTTTGTATTCACTACAGTTGAAAAATTTTCATTGAATCAATGGCAATCGAGTCTTGAAACATGTACGGTTTTTTTATGAAGACTACAACACTTAAACTCAAATTGAAATAAATGAGCTTGCTGACTCCCATTTTTTATTATCGAATTGTGATAAGCATGCATCATAAGACGCAACTAAACAGCGCTGAAAAAAAATCTGAAGAGGTTTCAGAGCCACCTAAAATTTACCTTACCTTTCGAACAAAGGTTACACGTCTTTTTGCAGTTTTCGCTGACAAAATCTTTGTAAGTGTCGTGCTCGCAGTAAGGCTCGTAAATGGAACAATCATGGTAAACATCTTGACAATCTGCTGAGAAAACTATAACAAATTCAAGCAGTTATGAGTTCATTCAACGATGGAAGCCATACAAGAGGTATTAATAATTAGAAATTTTTGATCGTCAGGGTTCTTTACGGGGATAACATTTCAGAGAAACGGGTTTGAGTGACTGCTACTTTTTTTACTGATCGTCAGCAGAGAACGGAAAGCAAGCAAAAGAACGCAGCTTATATTTTAGCCTGATTCTCAGACGTCCGAGGTCGTTCGCGGCCTTTTCGCTATCCCTCTCTCCCTATCCCGTCTGATGTACTCTGTGCGAAGTCGGGTCCATGACGTCAGAACACCTATTGTATGGCAAGAGCCAACTGATCACAACGCGCGTCACGCGGGTTTTTTCCTTGATTAGACTTTTGGCAAAAGGAAGATTTCTTAGCTGTTTCTAACTTCTACGCCAAAGAACGCTGTCTTATCCCAGACGAACTCGATTTAGTACTTGTTCTGCGCCGAATTTCTCGAAACAAGCGATGGGATAGCGGTTTTCGGGCGCTCGCAGTGGGATTTGCGAGGAACTCTCTGCAAGATTTTAGGCGCTGAATTTCAAACTTTAAACGAGGACTTGCAATATGTTTGCAAAACAAATGCTACACAAAGTTTAAAAAGATCGAAAAAAATGATGTCAAATCTCAAAATCTTTGAGGACAAGTTGAGGGCGGAAATGTCTAAAAACGCCGTGGTTCGCATAAAGCGGGGGATTGATTAGCGCGAGATCAAACTCAGGAGGTATCTGTCGCGAGATCGCTCAAAACAAAGTCGGTGAAGAAAGCTCTATTTCCTACAAATCCACCTCAAAATCAAACAAGGTTTCCTTTACCAGTAACCGCAAGGGAGTTACAAGTCTGACAGTCTGAGTTTGTGAAAAAAAAAAATGTTTACACTTTTCATTCAATGGTCCGGTTTTTCAGAAACCTTCGCCGCCGACCAGTCCATAGAAATCGGCACTCAGGCGACTAAAATACCACTGAGCACTCTCCTTTCTCAATCTTCAGATCCAAAGCCTTATCTTCTTCTATCAAGCCAGCTGATATACCAAATTTCCGCAAAAAAATTGTTTGATCTTCCTTAAGGCTCACTAGATTCGCTGCAAATCCATCGTAGCCTTGTGATTTTGGCGCGAACTAAAGTAGCCATCTGGATTAATACGAGCGATTCTCTTGATCCCGTTGGCAAGCTAAGAAGAAACAAACGTTTTGAGCGCTTTGAACTGTTCAAAGAACAATATTTCCACTCCAAAACTTGGCAAGCGTTTTGCACAGTCGACTCGAAAACTTCCATTTTGAATTACATTCCATACATTTCACACTTCTCGGGATGTGGTGCATCCGCTATGATTGGCGGAAATTGACAAACGGCTCTCACGTCATGAACACGACCTCGCACAGAGTATTTCAGACGGAAGAGGGAGAGAGGGGGTAGTTCTTCACTCGGTCCAACTGCTATTACTTGTTAGACAATAACGCATATGATAAACTAGTCAGTGAATGTTATTTCAGTACATTATAGTGTAGTTAGTTCGCTTCTAGTATTTTTAACTCGTCGCGCTAACGCCAGGAAAACATGGTGAAGTGTAATTGCAATGAATCAAAGGAGCACACTGAGTCACAGCGGTATTTTGAGTTATATTGCCCATTACCGTTAAATTCAAGAAAACCTAAAAATAACACTTAACAAAGATAAAAAAATCACCAAAGAGATAAAAATAAACCATAAAGGAACCAGGATGGTTAAGGATGGAGAAGATTGACACGGATTACAAACAGCGAAATTCAAAAACTCTTCAAGCCGTTCAACAGTGACTGTGCTCCTTAAAGGGGCTCAGTCACGGCATCTTGAGTTATTCTGAACATCGAAAAAATAACCGTTAAATTGAAGGAAACCTGAAAACTAACACTTTACAAAGATAGAAAAACACCAAAGAGATAATAATAAACCATAAAGGAACAAGGATGGTTAAGGATGGAGAAGATTGACACGGATTGCAAACAACGAATTTGAAAAGTTTAGCTAAGCTTTTCAAACGTGACTGAGCCCCCTTAAAGGCCCACTCCACAACTACGCCGGAGACATGTGAAAACGTCTCAGATGCTTTCCGTCCACCTTACGCTTGATGAATTTATAAACACAACACCTCGGCGCTGTTTATTAACGGAGAAGCGTTGTCAAGTCGATTTATTCAGAAAAAGAAATTTTCTGAGCCCCCAACCGGAGTCGAACCCACCTTCCAGAATATACCAGTTGGACGCTCTTTTACACTTTATCCAAGTCACCAATTCATTTATCAATCTCTTCTTATTTTGTAAGTTCTTGGCGACAGTAAACGTTCATGATAGAAACAAAACCACGACTGTTATGCACCAGTCAAAGTAAACACCGAGCCCCCACCCCCACCACCCCGGGATATAGGCGGGGATTAGTTTTAATAGCGTGCAAAAAGCGACAAATGCCCCAGCATGCGAGGCAGGAAATAGCAGAAAATTCCACACTCCTGGGGCAACTGAAGATGTTCCTGATGACTTATTTAGTCGAATCATATACAAGGCGGCAAAATTAAATTTTGAATTCAATTTTAACAATGCCAGTTTCAGCCCTGTAGATTAGAAAAAGGCGGTTTTAGGCCCGATCGTGCCCAAGATTGCCGCAAGCTTGAGCCTCTAAGATTTCCTGCACTTTAGACGGAGGGGATAAGAGAAAGACAAAATGGCGAGGGGGCTGGTGGGGGCGATTATTCGAGGGAGGCGATTATTTTAAATTTTTCGGTCAAAGAGGGAGGCGATTATTCGAGGAAGGCGATTAATCGAGAGACGGCTATTATTCGAGGAAATACGGTATTGGAGTTTTTTCTTAGACTTTCTCATTGAATAAACATAAGATCAACGAAGAAATCGAACGCCACGAAAGCATGCCACGAATGAATGCAAATCTTGCAGAAAGTCGAGGCAATCCAGTGCAATTCCGCACCCAAAACTACCGTAGTCTTATGCTAGGATACCACAAGGGAAAATTGGCTGAGAAACAGCTAAACCGCAAAGAATCGTGCTAAAGAGACTGGTAAAACAAAGAAAACATTATCTTTCTCTGGCTAGGAAGATTTTAAAAAACCAGGATCAGGAGAATATTAAGCGAAAACGGGAGGCCGGAAACATTTACCATAAAGGGGAGGGTTGGAATGTCCGCAGTTTATTTTAAGGACAATTTAAGTGATAACATTCCAAAAGTTATATCAGCAACATTCAGAAGGGTTGTCTTTACGGAGCAGCGAAACAAAATGTCATCGGGATCTCAATATTAAAGCGTTTGCCTTCTTAAATCCATGCCCTAAATTAATCGATGTATTGATTTGAAT
>JAHPZR010025333.1:0-13560 GCA_019787425.1 Platygyra sinensis
TTCTTGAAAATTCCTCCAATAAGAAAATCGCCAAATTGTTTCACTGGGAGGTTATGGCCTGTAATGTACCATGTTCATGCAAGCTCTGCCATCTGTAAATGACATGCACTTTGGACCTCTGACTTGTTGCACTATCTTTGGTTAACTATCAGCTGGAGAAAACATTGCACTCGTACGGGCTTTTAGCCAGATGGGCGTCCTGGCATCCTGTCGACAGATTGCTCACTTGAACAGGTCCTGTAGCACATTTTGGTTGCCACTTTTCAAATCCTGGCTAAGCCAGCGCTCATACATGTAGTCTTGCGACTGTCAATTAAGTGATATTCACTTACTTCTCTAGAATGCAATTCATTGGCTCGTTGCAGCTGAAGTTTCATTCCTGCTAGTTGAACCTCAAATTCTCTATGCAGTCTCTGCATTTCTTCCTGTTGGACACGCAATAACTCACTCCTCATATTTTCTGAAAGAAGTAAATAATATTGTTTCTGTCACTGTGTACTGAGCCACATGTATCTAAGTACAAACAGGTCATGGAAAACATGATCTGACTGGGAATTGGGTATCAAACATTGCATGATTTATTTCCAATCAGGTAAAGTCAAGCAATTTGTAAGAATAAATGCAAATTTTCTTGCCAAAAGTAGCATATAGTTGGCACTATTTTGTATGAGGTTGCTGGCCACTACTAAATCTGCAATGTTCTCTCCATCAGCAAAACTTGTAAAAAGCGAAAAAAAAAAATGAAACACATCCAAAAATCTTGAGATCACCCGAAGTATTAAAAACCAATTCTCACTTTCGATGCAAAACTAGAATCCTTCACCACATGCATTCTTCACTTCACACCAACCTTGCTCATTTTCATGTTGAATTGTTAACTCTTCAATGTCTTTCACTCGTTTTTGTTCTGCTTGAGATTTGACAGCATCTATCATGAGTTTGTTGGCCTGAAGTTGGGATGTGATCTCATCTCTGTGACTCTTCTGTAGCTTGCTCTCATGTTCCTTAACACAAAACGATCATACATGAACATGTAACATATCATCTTTCAAGAGTGATTTCCAGGGGAGAGGAGAGGGGTACTCTACAATGTTTCATATGGGGAGGCTCCACCCTAAAGTCCAACCTGTTCTCTTCTTGTTTATTACCATTTTGTCAGAAAAGGTATTCTTTTCATTTACCGTCAACTGAAAAAGGTACCCTTTCACATGAATACTCTCACAATATTGGCTTGCATGACTAAGTCGACACAGAGGGAAGTCCTCTTCTCATCTTCATGTAAGTGGGTAATAATTTAATGATTTTAGCTTCCGATAATTAACTGAGAAATATTTTAATTAAAGGCCCTTTAAAACAACTATGTGACAGGTTTCCTTACTCTTTCATATACATGTACCTAAACTTGTGAAATCCCTTCCCTATTACTTCCTGAAGTCTGTAAAAGGTACCCCTTTCAGGCAGAGCCTCCCTTATAGGGAGTACTACCCAGCCCCCAATCCTTCTTTTATATCTCAACAATACCTTTAGTTCTTCATCTTTTATCCCCTCAAGTTTCCTCAACTCTTCCTTGTGTTGTTCTATCATCTCTTCAAGTCGTTTGCTATGCTGCATGGACAAAGCAGCCATTTCTTCCTCCATGTGTTGCCTCTGTGTGTCAAGTTCTTTGCGCAAATCAAGAGCAGTTGTTGCGGCATTACGGTTTGCCTTTTCCAAGTCACTTCTGGTTTCGGCAATCTGGATAAGAGAAGTTCAGCTTGTTACTGTAAGTTACAATTTCTTACATTCCGTTGCAATTAATATTTAATGAATGACCTACACTCTTAGTTATCAAGCAATGATAAATCAGTCATAATTCTATTACGAGGAATAAATTTATTCAGTGGTGCAAACTTATTTTTCTATTAACAAGATACATGCAACCTTATCAAAAGGTAGACTGTAATAAGCAGACTTCACAAAAGCCAGTATTACAGAAGTATATTTGTTAATAACTGTGCAACAGTTCAAAAAACACTTGTACTAACAAACTTCTTGGAGTGTTCAAGAATGCACTTCTTAGCAACAGCAAGATGTGCAACCTGTATATGATAGAAAACTACAGTTGAGCAGCTTTTTCTCACTATATCAACATCACAAGTAACCCAACTGTCTGTTGTAAGCTTTCAGTTATATTAACTACTATTCCTAGGGCAATTTGTTTCATCATTAGCTAAGGAAATCCTCATTTTCAAGACCTGCCTCCATGAATTTCATGGAAAACTTACAATGAAGAAAATTCACAGGATGAAACAGTTGTTGGTGAGACTGGACAAAGAAAATTTTCCATCAAAATGTCTGCTGGTTTGGTTTGTTAGGAGACTGAAAAATTGTAAATTATTTTAAAGGCAAGGGCAATTGCAATCTAGGGTAAACTGGTGTGTGACACTACCAGATTCACAAATCTCCGAAGAGCTTAATGTATATAGAATTTTCCAGGCAAAATTAAGGCAAATCTCCAGCAGAAGTAGGACTGAGGACAGGATGAGACAATTATATTGTAACTAAAATGTACGCAAGGGATAGCATCAACACCGCTATGTAATGTGGTTAAATATTTTGCATACCAGTAGATTGTCAAGATGCCAACAGACATACCGTAATACTTACAGTTTTCCTCAGGGCATCAATTTTGCTCTGCAGCTCTGCTCTTAGTTCATCTCTCTGACTATCTTTCATCTTTGTTAGTTCCTCAAGTGACACTCTACTTTCTTCTCGGTGCTGCTCATTCAGCTGTGAGCGCAGTTTACAGCATTCATCCCTAAAAGTTGTCAAAAAAGAGAAATCACTCAATGCCTTTGAAACGAACATAAAATCTCCACAAAACTACAAGTGTTAAATTTTACACAAACACTGTATAGAATAAATCATTCCATAATTTTAAATTTTGTAGAAAACTATATTTGAATAGAAGGATATTTTACCTCTAACAAACACTCAGTCTAAAAATGGAAAATCACCCAAAATTCAAATATACCTTTGAAGCATGCTCTTTTTAAAATTTCAATGATTATCTCATTCAAATTTTGTCATTGATTTCTATTTTAGATCCTGTGAGAAGTTGCAGAAGTTCACAGTCAAAATTGTTCAAGCATTCTAAAACCATGCAACCTCAATTTAGCAGATTTATATGTACAAAAACTTGATAACAGATTAACTTTCACAAACAGGGAACATTCAGAAGTTGACTTCAAACAAAAATGCATTTTTTTTTATTAGCAGGGGTTTCAATAAGCACCAACGTCCAACGAAGAGCGTCGGCTTCTTCGATCAGAGACGTCGGCTACTTTCTGCTTAAATTGAAGTAATTAAAGAACGATCCTTTCAAACAAAAGTAAAATTTATTTTGATGGGCTTGGATGTACTTTTCACCTCAATTTCGAGATAAAGGTCACGCCTCATTGTGCTAAGAAATCATACTTGTATTTATACGCAATTTGATGCCCAGAACGCTGGAAATAGTTTCAGAGCTTCCAGATTTCAGATTTTTCCGGGGGGGGGGGGGGAGGGGGGGGGGGGGAAGGGGGCATGCCTACTTCAAACTTTATTGAAACCCCTGTATTAGACATGAACATTTTTACAGTTTTGTCTGTAACAGGTAACTGTAACTGTAAGTAGTCAAAGGCCATTAATTATTTGAAGTAAAAATGACTTTATTTCTGTCACACCAGATCATTAACCATTTAGCCCCACCTTAATCTTTCACTCCATTTACTATCCAACTTGTTTGTTAGTGATTCTAGCTGAGCATTCAGGTCAATTTCGGTATCCTTCCGTGCTTTGTCGTGGAGTGCTTGAAGCTTGTACATTTCATCCTAAAGAAATACAGGTCCTCTAATAAAATGTTTGAACAGACTCGATCAAATTGCATAGTCTAGTCAATACACAAAAATGTACATGTAAAAGGGGTAACTTGGTTACAGGCCACTCTTCTGATCTGAAATCCCATACACAAAAACAGTTAAGCTACATTCAAGTTTACAAGTACTCCATGTTCTCTGTTACCTGTAAGATTTGACCCAGGAAGATAATCATAAGAGTTAAAGGAATAAATTTTGAAAAAAAGAGCATTCCAGCTTCAATTGGCCAAATGCACATGCAAGTTCAGCACTCATTCCCATTCCAGGCCATGGTTGCTTTGGTCACAACTAAAAGTTTATTAAGCACAACCTCTAACTGATTCTGATTTGAACACTTATGGAGGCTGTGGTTTTTCTTTACAAACATGAGTCTCACTCAAAGCAAACTGCGTGTTCTTACATACCCGGCAAGCATAATACGCAAGCCCTGAACAACAACAACAACTTTGCAACAGCCATGCAAAACTATCTCCCTACAGAGCATGGTCGCCCTGAAAGACCGCTGAGCAACATTGGCTCAGGTCTGACTCAACCTTTGCTTACATTATTTTAAGCCACATTAAAACTGCTTCAGACCATAAACGAGACAAAAATACAGCTACGTGTAAAAAGCAACCAAAGAATATAACCACTACTCAAATAGCAAGTTAGACAGTACTGTACATGTACATAAAATATCCTTACCATTGACTTTGCATAGTTGTTCTCGGCTTCCTTCAAGTCACTCTTGGTTTTCTGTAATTCTCCTTTAGTCTGATTGAGTGCCTCTTTCAGACTGTCAATATGTGACGATGCAGACCCAAGTCCTTTTTCACTATCATGAACAAGTTTCTCTAATCTCTCTACTTCTTCCTCAGAAGACTTCAACTTTGTTTTTAAATCGCCACAATGGCTTTCAAATTGGGCAATAACTTCATTTTTCTCCACACGCAATCTTTCAAGTTCTTGCTCAGACTTTTCTAAGAGGTCCTTCTCCTTTTGTGACAATTTGTCTTCAAAATCTTGTTGCAAAGTCCTCACATTAGCACTGTGTTCATTGCCAAGTTTAGTTTTTGTTTCCTCTAGTTCTTTGCAATGATCTCTCTTTAACTTTGCTGTAATCTCTTCTAGATCTTTTCTCAGTGATGATTCCTTGCTGGAGGACTGTTCACTGGCTCGTTTCAACTCTGCATTATATTTTGACTCCAAGTCTGCTTTTTCCTTGGATAGTTTTTTGATTTCCTTTCAAAAAAACAATTTACAAGTGAATTTGCAAAGTCATAATTTCAAGGTTAAGGGAGCTGTATTTGCCAGTCAGTGGTGTTATAAGTCTGGTCTGTTGAAACTGACTTAGAAGTGCTATCACAGTGGCATACCAAGTGCAAAGTTCATTAACAGTAATCGGTCAGTTCTAGAAAGTCTTAATCTGGCTTTTGTAACTCATGAATTGGTCCTGCTTCCATTGTCGTGGCTAACTACTTTGTCAGTTCCTGGCCTTTACAGGCTACAGTAGACATATAAATTACAATAATTGTAGAGCTGTATATAAACTTTCCAGTACTAAACAATCTGTTATTATTATTTTTACCTGTTGAAGTTGTTTGACCTCAGAATCAGCTTGTACTGTGTGAGAACTAAACTTCTTCCCCAATTCATCATGTTCACTCTCAAGCTTGTTCAGTTTGCTTTGCAGACTGGTTATATTGGCTTTCAGGTCCTTGATAGTCGTTTCTTGAGATAACTTTGCTGCATCAAGCTTGCTTATTTGCACTGTTAAACAATTTCACATTGTAATCTTAATAGCCGTCAGAACGAATTGAATTAGTTCCCTAAGAGAGACCAATCTGAAAGTAGGTCCTAAAGAGACTTTCGTTGCTTTGCAAAACATTGACACTCCAAGATCCTTTGTGAAAAAAAATGAGACTTCAAGGTACACATACCATATTTCCTCGAATAATAGCCGGGGCGATTATTCGAGGGAGGCGATTATTTCAAATATTTCTCACAGAAGGTTGTGCCCTATATATTTTGTTTTATTGTACCAAACAATAATTATAAAGGAGAAGGTGAAATACATGAATATCACTGTAGAAAAAAAACTGTAAAAAAAACCTGGTGATTTTGTTACCATTCAGTTGTGAAAATTAAATGAAAGTTTGTTTGTTACCCAAGATATAAATTTTTAATTTGAGAGGGAGGGGATAATAGAAAGAGAAAATGGCGAGGGGAGGGGGGTCGGGCGATTATTCGAAGGAGGCAATTATTTTAATATTTCAGTCAAATGGGGGCGATTATTCGAGGGAGGCGATTAATTGAGGGGCGGCTATTATTCAAGGAAATATGGTAACCTCTAAAAGTTAAGACTGTAAGACCCGTGAAATTTGACAAAAATTTTGCAAGACCCATGGTTCTTGAATGGCCATTAGCCAACCCTATCACTGTGTTATGTTTTATAGATTTGTAGATCGTGAAGCATTTGTGTGTGATGAATGGAAGAGTGAATGCACCTATATGACTTATGACTGCTAGCAACCAATTGCCGTATAATAATTAGTGTGCACTATATGTAATACCGCTATTGTTAAGTAAATTAAACAATGATTAAAGTGGCATAAATGTAACTTCACCATGAATCAAGGCTTGCCATAGAGTGCAACAACAATTATTGTGTGATCAAAAAGCTTTGCAGTGTTATAGTGTGAAGTGGTTATTTTTTTACATGGTACAGATCAGTGACAGGTGCGTGACACATGTTAGTGTGAATGTGGAATGTATTTGAAATGGATAGACTCACAGTTTGCTACTTTTAACCCTGCGATGGCAATGTCGAGAGATGGAGATTTGTACATATCTGTTTTTACACAAATATAATGTTGGTCACTTCATGTTTAAACTAAAAAGTTAAAATCACACGTATGAACTGTACTAACCAGGCAGATACAGTTCATACGTGTGATTTTAACTTTTTAGTTTAAACATGAAGTGACCAACATTATATTTGTGTAAAAACAGATATGTACAAATCTCCATCTCTCGACATTGCCATCGCAGGGTTAAAAGTAGCAAACTGTGAGTCTATCCATTTCAAATACATTCCACATTCACACTAACATGTGTCACGCACCTGTCACTGATCTGTACCATGTAAAAAAATAACCACTTCACACTATAACACTGCAAAGCTTTTTGATCACACAATAATTGTTGTTGCACTCTATGGCAAGCCTTGATTCATGGTGAAGTTACATTTATGCCACTTTAATCATTGTTTAATTTACTTAACAATAGCGGTATTACATATAGTGCACACTAATTATTATACGGCAATTGGTTGCTAGCAGTCATAAGTCATATAGGTGCATTCACTCTTCCATTCATCACACACAAATGCTTCACGATCTACAAATCTATAAAACATAACACAGTGATAGGGTTGGCTAATGGCCATTCAAGAACCATGGGTCTTGCAAAATTTTTGTCAAATTTCACGGGTCTTACAGTCTTAACTTTTAGAGGTTACCATATTTCCTTGAATAATAGCCGCCCCTCAATTAATCGCCTCCCTCGAATAATCGCCCCCATTTGACTGAAATATTAAAATAATTGCCTCCTTCGAATAATCGCCCGACCCCCCTCCCCTCGCCATTTTCTCTTTCTATTATCCCCTCCCTCTCAAATTAAAAATTTATATCTTGGGTAACAAACAAACTTTCATTTAATTTTCACAACTGAATGGTAACAAAATCACCAGGTTTTTTTACAGTTTTTTTTCTACAGTGATATTCATGTATTTCACCTTCTCCTTTATAATTATTGTTTGGTACAATAAAACAAAATATATAGGGCACAACCTTCTGTGAGAAATATTTGAAATAATCGCCTCCCTCGAATAATCGCCCCGGCTATTATTCGAGGAAATATGGTATGTGTACCTTGAAGTCTCATTTTTTTTCACAAAGGATCTTGGAGTGTCAATGTTTTGCAAAGCAACGAAAGTCTCTTTAGGACCTACTTTCAGATTGGTCTCTCTTAGGGAACTAATTCAATTCGTTCTGACGGCTATTAAGATTACAATGTGAAATTGTTTAACAGTGCAAATAAGCAAGCTTGATGCAGCAAAGTTATCTCAAGAAACGACTATCAAGGACCTGAAAGCCAATATAACCAGTCTGCAAAGCAAACTGAACAAGCTTGAGAGTGAACATGATGAATTGGGGAAGAAGTTTAGTTCTCACACAGTACAAGCTGATTCTGAGGTCAAACAACTTCAACAGGTAAAAATAATAATAACAGATTGTTTAGTACTGGAAAGTTTATATACAGCTCTACAATTATTGTAATTTATATGTCTACTGTAGCCTGTAAAGGCCAGGAACTGACAAAGTAGTTAGCCACGACAATGGAAGCAGGACCAATTCATGAGTTACAAAAGCCAGATTAAGACTTTCTAGAACTGACCGATTACTGTTAATGAACTTTGCACTTGGTATGCCACTGTGATAGCACTTCTAAGTCAGTTTCAACAGACCAGACTTATAACACCACTGACTGGCAAATACAGCTCCCTTAACCTTGAAATTATGACTTTGCAAATTCACTTGTAAATTGTTTTTTTGAAAGGAAATCAAAAAACTATCCAAGGAAAAAGCAGACTTGGAGTCAAAATATAATGCAGAGTTGAAACGAGCCAGTGAACAGTCCTCCAGCAAGGAATCATCACTGAGAAAAGATCTAGAAGAGATTACAGCAAAGTTAAAGAGAGATCATTGCAAAGAACTAGAGGAAACAAAAACTAAACTTGGCAATGAACACAGTGCTAATGTGAGGACTTTGCAACAAGATTTTGAAGACAAATTGTCACAAAAGGAGAAGGACCTCTTAGAAAAGTCTGAGCAAGAACTTGAAAGATTGCGTGTGGAGAAAAATGAAGTTATTGCCCAATTTGAAAGCCATTGTGGCGATTTAAAAACAAAGTTGAAGTCTTCTGAGGAAGAAGTAGAGAGATTAGAGAAACTTGTTCATGATAGTGAAAAAGGACTTGGGTCTGCATCGTCACATATTGACAGTCTGAAAGAGGCACTCAATCAGACTAAAGGAGAATTACAGAAAACCAAGAGTGACTTGAAGGAAGCCGAGAACAACTATGCAAAGTCAATGGTAAGGATATTTTATGTACATGTACAGTACTGTCTAACTTGCTATTTGAGTAGTGGTTATATTCTTTGGTTGCTTTTTACACGTAGCTGTATTTTTGTCTCGTTTATGGTCTGAAGCAGTTTTAATGTGGCTTAAAATAATGTAAGCAAAGGTTGAGTCAGACCTGAGCCAATGTTGCTCAGCGGTCTTTCAGGGCGACCATGCTCTGTAGGGAGATAGTTTTGCATGGCTGTTGCAAAGTTGTTGTTGTTGTTCAGGGCTTGCGTATTATGCTTGCCGGGTATGTAAGAACACGCAGTTTGCTTTGAGTGAGACTCATGTTTGTAAAGAAAAACCACAGCCTCCATAAGTGTTCAAATCAGAATCAGTTAGAGGTTGTGCTTAATAAACTTTTAGTTGTGACCAAAGCAACCATGGCCTGGAATGGGAATGAGTGCTGAACTTGCATGTGCATTTGGCCAATTGAAGCTGGAATGCTCTTTTTTTCAAAATTTATTCCTTTAACTCTTATGATTATCTTCCTGGGTCAAATCTTACAGGTAACAGAGAACATGGAGTACTTGTAAACTTGAATGTAGCTTAACTGTTTTTGTGTATGGGATTTCAGATCAGAAGAGTGGCCTGTAACCAAGTTACCCCTTTTACATGTACATTTTTGTGTATTGACTAGACTATGCAATTTGATCGAGTCTGTTCAAACATTTTATTAGAGGACCTGTATTTTCTTTAGGATGAAATGTACAAGCTTCAAGCACTCCACGACAAAGCACGGAAGGATACCGAAATTGACCTGAATGCTCAGCTAGAATCACTAACAAACAAGTTGGATAGTAAATGGAGTGAAAGATTAAGGTGGGGCTAAATGGTTAATGATCTGGTGTGACAGAAATAAAGTCATTTTTACTTCAAATAATTAATGGCCTTTGACTACTTACAGTTACAGTTACCTGTTACAGACAAAACTGTAAAAATGTTCATGTTTAATACAGGGGTTTCAATAAAGTTTGAAGTAGGCATGCCCCCTTCCCCCCCCCCCCCCCCCCCTCCCCCCCCCCCCCCGGAAAAATCTGAAATCTGGAAGCTCTGAAACTATTTCCAGCGTTCTGGGCATCAAATTGCGTATAAATACAAGTATGATTTCTTAGCACAATGAGGCGTGACCTTTATCTCGAAATTGAGGTGAAAAGTACATCCAAGCCCATCAAAATAAATTTTACTTTTGTTTGAAAGGATCGTTCTTTAATTACTTCAATTTAAGCAGAAAGTAGCCGACGTCTCTGATCGAAGAAGCCGACGCTCTTCGTTGGACGTTGGTGCTTATTGAAACCCCTGCTAATAAAAAAAAATGCATTTTTGTTTGAAGTCAACTTCTGAATGTTCCCTGTTTGTGAAAGTTAATCTGTTATCAAGTTTTTGTACATATAAATCTGCTAAATTGAGGTTGCATGGTTTTAGAATGCTTGAACAATTTTGACTGTGAACTTCTGCAACTTCTCACAGGATCTAAAATAGAAATCAATGACAAAATTTGAATGAGATAATCATTGAAATTTTAAAAAGAGCATGCTTCAAAGGTATATTTGAATTTTGGGTGATTTTCCATTTTTAGACTGAGTGTTTGTTAGAGGTAAAATATCCTTCTATTCAAATATAGTTTTCTACAAAATTTAAAATTATGGAATGATTTATTCTATACAGTGTTTGTGTAAAATTTAACACTTGTAGTTTTGTGGAGATTTTATGTTCGTTTCAAAGGCATTGAGTGATTTCTCTTTTTTGACAACTTTTAGGGATGAATGCTGTAAACTGCGCTCACAGCTGAATGAGCAGCACCGAGAAGAAAGTAGAGTGTCACTTGAGGAACTAACAAAGATGAAAGATAGTCAGAGAGATGAACTAAGAGCAGAGCTGCAGAGCAAAATTGATGCCCTGAGGAAAACTGTAAGTATTACGGTATGTCTGTTGGCATCTTGACAATCTACTGGTATGCAAAATATTTAACCACATTACATAGCGGTGTTGATGCTATCCCTTGCGTACATTTTAGTTACAATATAATTGTCTCATCCTGTCCTCAGTCCTACTTCTGCTGGAGATTTGCCTTAATTTTGCCTGGAAAATTCTATATACATTAAGCTCTTCGGAGATTTGTGAATCTGGTAGTGTCACACACCAGTTTACCCTAGATTGCAATTGCCCTTGCCTTTAAAATAATTTACAATTTTTCAGTCTCCTAACAAACCAAACCAGCAGACATTTTGATGGAAAATTTTCTTTGTCCAGTCTCACCAACAACTGTTTCATCCTGTGAATTTTCTTCATTGTAAGTTTTCCATGAAATTCATGGAGGCAGGTCTTGAAAATGAGGATTTCCTTAGCTAATGATGAAACAAATTGCCCTAGGAATAGTAGTTAATATAACTGAAAGCTTACAACAGACAGTTGGGTTACTTGTGATGTTGATATAGTGAGAAAAAGCTGCTCAACTGTAGTTTTCTATCATATACAGGTTGCACATCTTGCTGTTGCTAAGAAGTGCATTCTTGAACACTCCAAGAAGTTTGTTAGTACAAGTGTTTTTTGAACTGTTGCACAGTTATTAACAAATATACTTCTGTAATACTGGCTTTTGTGAAGTCTGCTTATTACAGTCTACCTTTTGATAAGGTTGCATGTATCTTGTTAATAGAAAAATAAGTTTGCACCACTGAATAAATTTATTCCTCGTAATAGAATTATGACTGATTTATCATTGCTTGATAACTAAGAGTGTAGGTCATTCATTAAATATTAATTGCAACGGAATGTAAGAAATTGTAACTTACAGTAACAAGCTGAACTTCTCTTATCCAGATTGCCGAAACCAGAAGTGACTTGGAAAAGGCAAACCGTAATGCCGCAACAACTGCTCTTGATTTGCGCAAAGAACTTGACACACAGAGGCAACACATGGAGGAAGAAATGGCTGCTTTGTCCATGCAGCATAGCAAACGACTTGAAGAGATGATAGAACAACACAAGGAAGAGTTGAGGAAACTTGAGGGGATAAAAGATGAAGAACTAAAGGTATTGTTGAGATATAAAAGAAGGATTGGGGGCTGGGTAGTACTCCCTATAAGGGAGGCTCTGCCTGAAAGGGGTACCTTTTACAGACTTCAGGAAGTAATAGGGAAGGGATTTCACAAGTTTAGGTACATGTATATGAAAGAGTAAGGAAACCTGTCACATAGTTGTTTTAAAGGGCCTTTAATTAAAATATTTCTCAGTTAATTATCGGAAGCTAAAATCATTAAATTATTACCCACTTACATGAAGATGAGAAGAGGACTTCCCTCTGTGTCGACTTAGTCATGCAAGCCAATATTGTGAGAGTATTCATGTGAAAGGGTACCTTTTTCAGTTGACGGTAAATGAAAAGAATACCTTTTCTGACAAAATGGTAATAAACAAGAAGAGAACAGGTTGGACTTTAGGGTGGAGCCTCCCCATATGAAACATTGTAGAGTACCCCTCTCCTCTCCCCTGGAAATCACTCTTGAAAGATGATATGTTACATGTTCATGTATGATCGTTTTGTGTTAAGGAACATGAGAGCAAGCTACAGAAGAGTCACAGAGATGAGATCACATCCCAACTTCAGGCCAACAAACTCATGATAGATGCTGTCAAATCTCAAGCAGAACAAAAACGAGTGAAAGACATTGAAGAGTTAACAATTCAACATGAAAATGAGCAAGGTTGGTGTGAAGTGAAGAATGCATGTGGTGAAGGATTCTAGTTTTGCATCGAAAGTGAGAATTGGTTTTTAATACTTCGGGTGATCTCAAGATTTTTGGATGTGTTTCATTTTTTTTTTTCGCTTTTTACAAGTTTTGCTGATGGAGAGAACATTGCAGATTTAGTAGTGGCCAGCAACCTCATACAAAATAGTGCCAACTATATGCTACTTTTGGCAAGAAAATTTGCATTTATTCTTACAAATTGCTTGACTTTACCTGATTGGAAATAAATCATGCAATGTTTGATACCCAATTCCCAGTCAGATCATGTTTTCCATGACCTGTTTGTACTTAGATACATGTGGCTCAGTACACAGTGACAGAAACAATATTATTTACTTCTTTCAGAAAAATATGAGGAGTGAGTTATTGCGTGTCCAACAGGAAGAAATGCAGAGACTGCATAGAGAATTTGAGGTTCAACTAGCAGGAATGAAACTTCAGCTGCAACGAGCCAATGAATTGCATTCTAGAGAAGTAAGTGAATATCACTTAATTGACAGTCGCAAGACTACATGTATGAGCGCTGGCTTAGCCAGGATTTGAAAAGTGGCAACCAAAATGTGCTACAGGACCTGTTCAAGTGAGCAATCTGTCGACAGGATGCCAGGACGCCCATCTGGCTAAAAGCCCGTACGAGTGCAATGTTTTCTCCAGCTGATAGTTAACCAAAGATAGTGCAACAAGTCAGAGGTCCAAAGTGCATGTCATTTACAGATGGCAGAGCTTGCATGAACATGGTACATTAC
>JAHPZR010025334.1:0-11373 GCA_019787425.1 Platygyra sinensis
ACCCTCTTAATCTTCTTCTTGGGAATTCCTCCAATAAGAAAGTCGCCAAATTGTTCACTGGGAGGTTATGGGCTATAATGTACGCATGTTCATGTGAGCTCTGTCATCTGTAAATGACATGTACTTTGGACCTCTGACTTGTTGCACTATCTCTGGTTAACTATCAGCTGGAGAAAACATTGCGCTTGTACACGCTCTTAGCCAGATGGGCGTCCTGGCATCCTGTCGACAGATACTTATTACAGAGCATCATTTTATTTTTCACATGTTGAAATAAAGATTGCTCACTTGAGCAGGTCCTGTAACACATTTTGGTTGCCCACTTTTCAAATCCTGGCTAAGCCGGCACCATACATGAAGTCTTGCGACTGTCAATTAAGTGATATTCACTTACTTCTCTAGAATGCAATTCATTGGCTCGTTGCAGCTGAAGTTTCATTCCTGCTAGTTGAACCTCAAATTCTCTATGCAGTCTCTGCATTTCTTCCTGTTGGACACGCAATAACTCACTCCTCATATTTTCTGAAAGAAGTAAATAATATTGTTTCTGTCACTGTGTACTGAGCCACATGTATCTAAGTACAAACAGGTCATGGAAAACATGATCTGACTGGAATTGGGTATCAAACATTGCATGATTTATTTCCAATCAGGTAAAGTCAAGCAGATTGTAAGAATAAATGCAAATTTTATTGCCAAAAGTAGCATATAGTTTGCACTATTTTGTATGAGGTTGCTGGCCACTACTAAATCTGCAATGTTCTCTCCATCAGCAAAACTTGTAAAAAGCGAAAAAAAAAAAATGAAACACATCCAAAAATCTTGAGATCACCCGAAGTATTAAAAACCAATTCTCACTTTCGATGCAAAACTAGAATCCTTCACCACATGCATTCTTCACTTCACACCAACCTTGCTCATTTTCATGTTGAATTGTTAACTCTTCAATGTCTTTCACTCGTTTTTGTTCTGCTTGAGATTTGACAGCATCTATCATGAGTTTGTTGGCCTGAAGTTGGGATGTGATCTCATCTCTGTGACTCTTCTGTAGCTTGCTCTCATGTTCCTTAACACAAAACGATCATACATGAACATGTAACATATCATCTTTCAAGAGTGATGACCGGCAGAGAGGGAGAAGGGTTCTCTACAACGTTTCATATGGGGAGGCTCCACCCTAAAGTCCAACCTGTTCTCTTCTTGTTTATTACCATTTTGACAGAAAAGGTATTCTTTTCATTTACCGTCAACTGAAAAAGGTACCCTTTCACATGAATACTCTCACAATATTGGCTTGCATGACTAAGTCGACACAGAGGGAAGTCCTCTTCTCATCTTCATGTAAGTGGGTAATAATTTAATGATTTTAGCTTCCGATAATTAACTGAGAAATATTTTAATTAAAGGCCCTTCAAAACAACTATGTGACAGGTTTCCCTACTCTTTCATATACATGTACCTAAACTTGTGAAATCCCTTCCCTATTACTTCCTGAAGTCTGTAAAAGGTACCCCTTTCAGGCAGAGCCTCCCTTATAGGGAGTACTACCCAGCCCCCAATCCTTCTTTTATATCTCAACAATACCTTTAGTTCTTCATCTTTTATCCCCTCAAGTTTCCTCAACTCTTCCTTGTGTTGTTCTATCATCTCTTCAAGTCGTTTGCTATGCTGCATGGACAAAGCAGCCATTTCTTCCTCCATGTGTTGCCTCTGTGTGTCAAGTTCTTTGCGCAAATCAAGAGCAGTTGTTGCGGCATTACGGTTTGCCTTTTCCAAGTCACTTCTGGTTTCGGCAATCTGGATAAGAGAAGTTCAGCTTGTTACTGTAAGTTACAATTTCTTACATTCCGTTGCAATTAATATTTAATGAATGACCTACACTCTTAGTTATCAAGCAATGATAAATCAGTCATCATTCTATTACGAGGAATACCGGTAAATTTATTCAGTGGTGCAAACTTATTTTTCTATTAACAAGATACATGCAACCTTATCAAAAGGTAGACTGTAATAAGCAGACTTCACAAAAGCCAGTATTACAGAAGTATATTTGTTAATAACTGTGCAACAGTTCAAAAAACACTTGTACTAACAAACTTCTTGGAGTGTTCAAGAATGCACTTCTTAGCAACAGCAAGATGTGCAACCTGTATATGATAGAAAACTACAGTTGAGCAGTTTTTTCCCACTATATCAACATCACAAGTAACCCAACTGTCTGTTGTAAGCTTTCAGTTATATTAACTACTATTCCTAGGGCAATCTTTTTCATCATTAGCTAAGGAAATCCTCATTTTCAAGACCTGCCTCCATGAATTTCATGGAAAACTTACAATGAAGAAAATTGACAGGATGAAACAGTTGTTGGTGAGACTGGACAAAGAAAATTTTCCATCAAAATGTCTGCTGGTTTGGTTTGTTAGGAGACTGAAAAATTGTAAATTATTTTAAAGGCAAGAGCAATTGCAATCTAGGGTAAACTGGTGTGTGACACTACCAGATTCACAAATCTCCTAAGAGCTTAATGTATATAGAATTTTCCAGGCAAAATTAAGGCAAATCTCCAGCAGAAGTAGGACTGAGGACAGGATGAGACAATTATATTGTAACTAAAATGTACGCAAGGGATAGCATCAACACCGCTATGTAATGTAGTTAAATATTTTGCATACCAGTAGATTGTCAAGATGCCAACAGACATACCGCAATACTTACAGTTTTCCTCAGGGCATCAATTTTGCTCTGCAGCTCTGCTCTTAGTTCATCTCTCTGACTATCTTTCATCTTTGTTAGTTCCTCAAGTGACACTCTGCTTTCTTCTCGGTGCTGCTCATTCAGCTGTGAGCGCAGTTTACAGCATTCATCCCTAAAAGTTGTCAAAAAAGAGAAATCACTCAATGCCTTTGAAACGAACATAAAATCTCCACTAAACTACAAGTGTTAAATTTTACACAAACACTGTATAGAATAAATCATTCCATAATTTTAAATTTTGTAGAAAACTATATTTGAATAGAAGGATATTTTACCTCTAACAAACACTCAGTCTAAAAATGGAAAATCACCCAAAATTCAAATACATGTATACCTTTGAAGCATGCTCTTTTTAAAATTTCAATGATTATCTCGTTCAAATTTTGTCCTTGATTTCTATTTTAGATCCTGTGAGAAGTTGCAGAAGTTCACAGTCAAAATTGTTCAAGCATTCTAAAACCATGCAACCTCAATTTAGCAGATTTATATGTACAAAAACTTGATAACAGATTAACTTTCACAAACAGGGAACATTCAGAAGTTGACTTCAAACAAAAATGCATTTTTTTTTATTAGCAGGGGTTTCAATAAGCACCGACGTCCGACGAAGAGCGTCGGCTTCTTCGATCAGAGACGTCGGCTACTTTCTGCTTAAATTGAAGTAATTAAAGAATGATCCTTTCAAACAAAAGTAAAATTTATTTTGATGGGCTTGGATGTACTTTTCACCTCAATTTCGAGATAAAGGTCACGCCTCATTGTGCTAAGAAATCATACTTGTATTTATACGCAATTTGATGCCCAGAACGCTGGAAATAGTGTTTCAGAGCTTCCAGATTTCAGGGGGGGGGGGAAAGGGGGCATGCACCAGACCCCCTAGCAAAAGAGGCTTTGAGGCCCCTTGTCAATAACGTCACCTACTCTTCTCAAACTGGCTGCCTACTTCAAACTTTATTGAAACCCCTGTATTAGACATGAACATTTTTACAGTTTTGTCTGTAACAGGTAACTGTAACTGTAAGTAGTCAAAGGCCATTAATAATTATTATTTGAAGTAAAAATGACTTTATTTCTGTCACACCAGATCATTAACCATTTACGCCCTACCTTAATCTCTCACTCCATTTACTATCCAACTTGTTTGTTAGTGATTCTAGCTGAGCATTCAGGTCAATTTCGGTATCCTTCCGTGCTTTGTCGTGGAGTGCTTGAAGCTTGTACATTTCATCCTAAAGAAAATACAGGTCCTCTAATAAAATGTTTGAACAGACTCGATCAAATTGCATAGTCTAGTCAATACACAAAAATGTACATGTAAAAGGGGTAACTTGGTTACAGGCCACTCTTCTGATCTGAAATCCCATACACAAAAACAGTTAAGCTACACTCAAGTTTACAAGTACTCCATGTTCTCTGTTACCTGTAAGATTTGACCCAGGAAGATAATCATACATGTGATTTTAACTTTTTAGTTTAAACATGAATTGACCAACATTATATTTGTGTAAAAACAGATATGTACAAATCTCCATCTCTTGACATTGCCATCGCAGGGTTAAAAGTAGCAAACTGTGAGTCGATCCATTTCAATTGCATTCCACATTCACACTAACGTGTGTCACGCACCTGTCACTGATCTGTACCATGTAAAAAATAACCACTTCACACTATAACACTGCAAAGCTTTTTGATCGCACAAAAATTGTTGCTGCACTCTATGGCAAGCCTTGATTCATGGTGAAGTTACATTTATGCCACTTTAATCATTGTTTAATTTACTTAACAATAGCGGTATTACATATAGTGTAAGCTGATTATTATACGGCAATTGGTAGCTAGCAATCATAAGTCATATAGGTGCATTCACTCTCCCAATCATCACACACAAATGCTTCATGTATCTACAAATCTATAAAACATAACACTGTGATAGGGTTGGCTAATGGCCATTCGAAAACCATGGGTCTTGCAAAATTTTTGTTGAATTTCACGGGTCTCACAGTGTTAGCTTTTAGAGGTTACGGTATTTCCTCGACTAATAGCCGCCCCACGATTAATCGCCTCCCTCGAATAATCGCCCCCATTTGACTGAAATATTTAAAATAATCGCACCCCCGCTTCCCTTGTCATTTTCTCTTTCTCTTATCCCCTCCCTCTCAAGTTAAAAATTGACATCTTGGGTAACAAACAAGCTTTCATTTACAGTAAGGACACTCGAACCGTGAACACTTGACATTTTTCTGTACATTTTTTTTTGACAATTAAGAAATAATGGTTCTTCTTATGATGTATAGTGTTACATGTTTCGCATTTTGTAAGTGTAAAAACATTAAATACTTTTATCAAAAGGTTGAGCCCGCATTCTATAGTCACTAAAAAAATGTACAAACAAATATCAAGTGTTCACGGTTCGAGTGTCCTCACTGTAATTGTTCACAAGTGAATGGTAACAAAATCACCAGGTTTGTTTTACAGTTTTTTTCTACGGTAATATTCATGTATTTCACTTTTTCCTTTATTGCTTGGTACAATAAAACAAAATATATACGGCACAACCTCCTGTGAGAAATTTTGAAATAATCGCCTCCCTGGAATAATGGTCCCCTTTTGGTGCGAAAATAGAAATCATCACCCTGGCTATTATTCAAGGAAATACGGTATGTGCCACTTGAAGTCTCATTTTTTTTCACAAAGGATCTTGGGGTGTCAATGTTTTGCAAGGCAACAAAAGTTTCTTTAGGACCTACTTCCAGATTGGTCTCTCTCAGGAAACTACAATGTAATTCAGTTCTTTCTGATGGGTATTAAGATTACAATGTGAAATTGTTTAATAGTGCAAATAAGCAAGCTTGATGCAGCAAAGTTATCTCAAGAAACAACTATCAAGGACCTAAAAGCCAATATAATCAGTCTGCAAAGCAAAGTGAACAAGCTTGAGAGTGAACATGATGAATTGGGGAAGAAGTTTAGTTCTCACACAGTACAAGCTGATTCCGAGATCAAACAACTTCAACAGGTAAAAAAAAATAATAATAGATTGTTTAGTGCTGGAAAGCTTATATACAGCTCTACAATTAGTGTAATTTATATGTCTACTGTAGCCTGTAAAGGCCAGGAACTGACAAAGTAGTTAGCCACGACAATGGAAGCAGGACCAATTCATGAGTTACAAAAGCCAGATTAAGACTTTCTAGAACTGACCGATTACTGTTAATGAACTTTGCACTCGGTATGCCACTGTGATAGCACTTCTAAGTCAGTTTCAACAGACCAGACTTATAACACCACTGACTGGCAAATACAGCTCCCTTAACCTTGAAATTATGACTTTGCAAATTCACTTGTAAATTGTTTTTTTGAAAGGAAATCAAAAAACTATCCAAGGAAAAAGCAGACTTGGAGTCAAAATATAATGCAGAGTTGAAACGAGCCAGTGAACAGTCCTCCAGCAAGGAATCATCACTGAGAAAAGATCTAGAAGAGATTACAGCAAAGTTAAAGAGAGATCATTGCAAAGAACTAGAGGAAACAAAAACTAAACTTGGCAATGAACACAGTGCCAATGTGAGGACTTTACAACAAGATTTTGAAGACAAATTGTCACAAAAGGAGAAGGACCTCTTAGAAAAGTCTGAGCAAGAACTTGAAAGATTGCGTGTGGAGAAAAATGAAGTTATTGCCCAATTTGAAAGCCATTGTGGTGATTTAAAAACAAAGTTGAAGTCTTCTGAGGAAGAAGTAGAGAGATTAGAGAAACTTGTTCATGATAGTGAAAAAGGACTTGGGTCTGCATCGTCACATATTGACAGTCTGAAAGAGGCACTCAATCAGACTAAAGGAGAATTACAGAAAACCAAGAGTGAGTTGAAGGAAGCTGAGAACAACTATGCAAAGTCAATGGTAAGGATATTTTATGTACATGTACATTACTGTGTAAGTTGCTATTTGAGTAGTGGTTATATTCTTTGGTTGCTTTTTACACATAGCTGTATTTTTGTCTTGTTGATGGTCTGAAGCAGTTTTAATGTGGCTTAAAATAATTTAGGCAAAGGTTGAGTCAGACCTGAGCCAATGTTGCTCAGCGGTCTTTCAGGGCAACCATGCTCTGTAGGGAGATAGTTTTGCATGCCTGTTGCAAAGTTGTTGTTGTTGTTCAGGGCTTGCGTATTATGCTTGCCGGGTATGTAAGAACACGCAGTTTGCTTTGAGTGAGACTGAGTCATGTTTGTAAAGAAAAACCACAGCCTCCATAAGTGTTCAAATCAGAATCAGTTAGAGGTTGTGCTTAATAAACTTTTAGTTGTGACCAAAGCAACCATGGCCTGGAATGGGAATGAGTGCTGAACTTGCATGTACATTTGGCCAATTGAAGCTGGAATGATCTTTTTTTCAAAATTTATTCCTTTAACTCTTATGATTATCTTCCTGGGTCAAATCTTACAGGTAACAGAGAACATGGAGTACTTGTAAACTTGAGTGTAGCTTAACTGTTTTTGTGTATGGGATTTCAGATCAGAAGAGTGGCCTGTAACCAAGTTACCCCTTTTACATGTACATTTTTGTGTATTGACTAGACTATGCAATTTGATCGAGTCTGTTCAAACATTTTATTAGAGGACCTGTATTTTCTTTAGGATGAAATGTACAAGCTTCAAGCACTCCACGACAAAGCACGGAAGGATACCGAAATTGACCTGAATGCTCAGCTAGAATCACTAACAAACAAGTTGGATAGTAAATGGAGTGAGAGATTAAGGTAGGGCGTAAATGGTTAATGATCTGGTGTGACAGAAATAAAGTCATTTTTACTTCAAATAATAATTATTAATGGCCTTTGACTACTTACAGTTACAGTTACCTGTTACAGACAAAACTGTAAAAATGTTCATGTCTAATACAGGGGTTTCAATAAAGTTTGAAGTAGGCAGCCAGTTTGAGAAGAGTAGGTGACGTTATTGACAAGGGGCCTCAAAGCCTCTTTTGCTAGGGGGGTCTGGTGCATGCCCCCTTTCCCCCCCCCCCTGAAATCTGGAAGCTCTGAAACACTATTTCCAGCGTTCTGGGCATCAAATTGCGTATAAATACAAGTATGATTTCTTAGCACAATGAGGCGTGACCTTTATCTCGAAATTGAGGTGAAAAGTACATCCAAGCCCATCAAAATAAATTTTACTTTTGTTTGAAAGGATCATTCTTTAATTACTTCAATTTAAGCAGAAAGTAGCCGACGTCTCTGATCGAAGAAGCCGACGCTCTTCGTCGGACGTCGGTGCTTATTGAAACCCCTGCTAATAAAAAAAAATGCATTTTTGTTTGAAGTCAACTTCTGAATGTTCCCTGTTTGTGAAAGTTAATCTGTTATCAAGTTTTTGTACATATAAATCTGCTAAATTGAGGTTGCATGGTTTTAGAATGCTTGAACAATTTTGACTGTGAACTTCTGCAACTTCTCACAGGATCTAAAATAGAAATCAAGGACAAAATTTGAACGAGATAATCATTGAAATTTTAAAAAGAGCATGCTTCAAAGGTATACATGTATTTGAATTTTGGGTGATTTTCCATTTTTAGACTGAGTGTTTGTTAGAGGTAAAATATCCTTCTATTCAAATATAGTTTTCTACAAAATTTAAAATTATGGAATGATTTATTCTATACAGTGTTTGTGTAAAATTTAACACTTGTAGTTTAGTGGAGATTTTATGTTCGTTTCAAAGGCATTGAGTGATTTCTCTTTTTTGACAACTTTTAGGGATGAATGCTGTAAACTGCGCTCACAGCTGAATGAGCAGCACCGAGAAGAAAGCAGAGTGTCACTTGAGGAACTAACAAAGATGAAAGATAGTCAGAGAGATGAACTAAGAGCAGAGCTGCAGAGCAAAATTGATGCCCTGAGGAAAACTGTAAGTATTGCGGTATGTCTGTTGGCATCTTGACAATCTACTGGTATGCAAAATATTTAACTACATTACATAGCGGTGTTGATGCTATCCCTTGCGTACATTTTAGTTACAATATAATTGTCTCATCCTGTCCTCAGTCCTACTTCTGCTGGAGATTTGCCTTAATTTTGCCTGGAAAATTCTATATACATTAAGCTCTTAGGAGATTTGTGAATCTGGTAGTGTCACACACCAGTTTACCCTAGATTGCAATTGCTCTTGCCTTTAAAATAATTTACAATTTTTCAGTCTCCTAACAAACCAAACCAGCAGACATTTTGATGGAAAATTTTCTTTGTCCAGTCTCACCAACAACTGTTTCATCCTGTCAATTTTCTTCATTGTAAGTTTTCCATGAAATTCATGGAGGCAGGTCTTGAAAATGAGGATTTCCTTAGCTAATGATGAAAAAGATTGCCCTAGGAATAGTAGTTAATATAACTGAAAGCTTACAACAGACAGTTGGGTTACTTGTGATGTTGATATAGTGGGAAAAAACTGCTCAACTGTAGTTTTCTATCATATACAGGTTGCACATCTTGCTGTTGCTAAGAAGTGCATTCTTGAACACTCCAAGAAGTTTGTTAGTACAAGTGTTTTTTGAACTGTTGCACAGTTATTAACAAATATACTTCTGTAATACTGGCTTTTGTGAAGTCTGCTTATTACAGTCTACCTTTTGATAAGGTTGCATGTATCTTGTTAATAGAAAAATAAGTTTGCACCACTGAATAAATTTACCGGTATTCCTCGTAATAGAATGATGACTGATTTATCATTGCTTGATAACTAAGAGTGTAGGTCATTCATTAAATATTAATTGCAACGGAATGTAAGAAATTGTAACTTACAGTAACAAGCTGAACTTCTCTTATCCAGATTGCCGAAACCAGAAGTGACTTGGAAAAGGCAAACCGTAATGCCGCAACAACTGCTCTTGATTTGCGCAAAGAACTTGACACACAGAGGCAACACATGGAGGAAGAAATGGCTGCTTTGTCCATGCAGCATAGCAAACGACTTGAAGAGATGATAGAACAACACAAGGAAGAGTTGAGGAAACTTGAGGGGATAAAAGATGAAGAACTAAAGGTATTGTTGAGATATAAAAGAAGGATTGGGGGCTGGGTAGTACTCCCTATAAGGGAGGCTCTGCCTGAAAGGGGTACCTTTTACAGACTTCAGGAAGTAATAGGGAAGGGATTTCACAAGTTTAGGTACATGTATATGAAAGAGTAGGGAAACCTGTCACATAGTTGTTTTGAAGGGCCTTTAATTAAAATATTTCTCAGTTAATTATCGGAAGCTAAAATCATTAAATTATTACCCACTTACATGAAGATGAGAAGAGGACTTCCCTCTGTGTCGACTTAGTCATGCAAGCCAATATTGTGAGAGTATTCATGTGAAAGGGTACCTTTTTCAGTTGACGGTAAATGAAAAGAATACCTTTTCTGTCAAAATGGTAATAAACAAGAAGAGAACAGGTTGGACTTTAGGGTGGAGCCTCCCCATATGAAACGTTGTAGAGAACCCTTCTCCCTCTCTGCCGGTCATCACTCTTGAAAGATGATATGTTACATGTTCATGTATGATCGTTTTGTGTTAAGGAACATGAGAGCAAGCTACAGAAGAGTCACAGAGATGAGATCACATCCCAACTTCAGGCCAACAAACTCATGATAGATGCTGTCAAATCTCAAGCAGAACAACAACGAGTGAAAGACATTGAAGAGTTAACAATACAACAGGAAAATGAGCAAGGTTGGTGGTGAAGTGAAGAATGCATGTGGTGAAGGATTCTAGTTTTGCATCGAAAGTGAGAATTGGTTTTTAATACTTTGGGTGATCTCAAGATTTTTGGATGTGTTTCATTTTTTTTTTTTCGCTTTTTACAAGTTTTGCTGATGGAGAGAACATTGCAGATTTAGTAGTGGCCAGCAACCTCATACAAAATAGTGCAAACTATATTCTACTTTTGGCAATAAAATTTGCATTTTATTCTTACAATCTGCTTGACTTTACCTGATTGGAAATAAATCATGCAATGTTTGATACCCAATTCCAGTCAGATCATGTTTTCCATGACCTGTTTGTACTTAGATACATGTGGCTCAGTACACAGTGACAGAAACAATATTATTTACTTCTTTCAGAAAATATGAGGAGTGAGTTATTGCGTGTCCAACAGGAAGAAATGCAGAGACTGCATAGAGAATTTGAGGTTCAACTAGCAGGAATGAAACTTCAGCTGCAACGAGCCAATGAATTGCATTCTAGAGAAGTAAGTGAATATCACTTAATTGACAGTCGCAAGACTTCATGTATGTGTGCCGGCTTAGCCAGGATTTGAAAAGTGGGCAACCAAAATGTGTTACAGGACCTGCTCAAGTGAGCAATCTTTATTTCAACATGTGAAAAATAAAATGATGCTCTGTAATAAGTATCTGTCGACAGGATGCCAGGACGCCCTCTGGCTAAGAGCGTGTACAAGCGCAATGTTTCTCCAGCTGATAGTTAACCAGAGATAGTGCAACAAGTCAGAGGTCCAAAGTACATGTCATTTACAGATGACAGAGCTCACATGAACATCGTACATTATAGCCCATAACCTCCCAGTGAACAATTTGGCGACTTTCTTATTGGAGGAATTCCCAAGAAGAAGATTAAGAGGGTT
>JAHPZR010025336.1:0-11723 GCA_019787425.1 Platygyra sinensis
GTCACAACAGTGTTTTGTTACCGTTTTGGGGTAATTTTTTTAAAATGCCGTTACTTTTGGGGAGCCGTTACTTTCGGGGGGACCGTTACTTTCGGGATTTAATAGTAGGGCAAAAAAAATTAACGTTACTTTCGGGTAGCAGTTACTTTCGGGGGGGCCGTTACTTTCGGAATTCTACGGTAATTACCCCTTAAAACAGATCTTAGAACACCTTAAGTTTTCTGAGTAAGGGTGATAGAATTTTGGTGCAAAATGGAAGGTACAAAATAACCAAGACTTGTTTGGAATTATCTAGTAGAAACATTAAATAATATGCCATTTTTTTCTTTCTTTTCAAATTTTCCTTCTTTATAATCTACTCACTTTCCAACAGAGATCAGAACCAAAAAGATAATTAACGTGGGGTTAGCCTACAATATTTTCTATCCCCGAGCTATTGTCTATCTTTGCTGCAATATATGGTTCCAGTTCACACTACATTTTGCATATGCTATACATGTCTTTGGCTGTCAGGATACTTATGAGTAGAATAAACTTCCTTTCAATTAGTTATTTTTAAGTAATGATCTGTGTAAAAACTAGGCTGGCAATTGGCAAAATCGATTAAAAGGTGGGAAAAAAATAATTTTTAAATTCAATTAAACCGGTGCATCTGATTGGCTTATATCGAAAAATGGTAGAAAAAAGCAATAAAAAAGTGACATCAACAAAATTTTTTTTTGATATGTGCCCCATTTTTCTAAAATCTATCTCCCAGTAAAATTTTAGCATTGTTCTATGCGCCAATCAATATTTAGCCTTTTGGCGCATCAAAATTTTGTTAACTTATTTTAATATATGTTATATTTACAAATGCAATGAATTCAAATCCAAAATAAAAAGATATTCGAATGGATTCCAGTGTACCTACTTTTCAATTTGAAATTCAAATTCTGTGCTTTTTGCATATGGACCAATGACATACGTTGAATTTAATTTGATTCGAGTGATCAGCGCTAAAATAATAACTGCCGCTATTTCCACGGCCTATTGTTCTTTTGCCTAGTTGTTGCATGGATCATTACTTAAGGTGGCTCAAAACAGTTTTCAGCACGTATATTTGAATGGGTCCTTATAACCACTCCGTGGGGTTCAGAGCCACCTTAAATTTTCGAAAATTTAAGGTGGCTCTGAACCCCATGTACAGAATTTTTTCAAACTTTACCAAAAGTTGCACCTTATCCTGCTTATCAAAATTCTATAAAAAGAAAAAATTTCACCATGCCATTTTTGAGATATAAGCGCTTGAAGCTGAAATTAAGGGTGTTTTTAGCAGGTCATAGTGTTGCTATGGTAACATATAGTGTAACGAAAATAATACCAAAGTGTTCAGCAGTGATTGGGTAGTTCTTTGATACCATGATTGTGGCATCAATTGGTAAAGAGTAGTGACTAATGACCCATCATAATCTATGTCTTGGAAAGTCCTGGAAACTGTTTTGAGCCACCTTAAACAACATAAATGTGCCTTCTGCATGCTCAACAAAATATGCATACCTACATGCCAATTATAATTATCAATGTCATACTATAGTTAAAGCACAATAGCCACTTACAACTTCCTTGTCAGAACAAAGAGATGAAAGCTCTAGCCATGCACCCCAGTGTAGTGGTTCTTTAGTCACAGCTTCCTGCATCACTTCCAAGGCATCTTCTCTCAAATCAAGTTTCTTAAGTACAACACCGTACCTATAAGGTGTAAGGAATTACTCTGTTTTTAAAAGATTTTCCAACCTATAGATACACATTTCCAAACACCTTGTGAGGGAGATGGATTTGAAGAATGAGATCCTTCGGCAAAACATAAAAGGTGTTGTGTGTTAATGAAAGGCATAGTAATACATTTACTCCCAGGTGGAGAGAGAGATTTTAAAATACATGTAGAGTGCCAAACAACAAAATTTCTTGTCTGACACACCAACCACTTAGCTATGCAACAGCACCTCTTCAAACAGAGCATACATCTAACTATTAAAGTTTCTCTGAACGTTAAACAGCACATTTTCAGTAAACACCTAAGGCAATAGACACAACATGTCTTCAGCCTGTAAGGCAACTTTGGACAAAAAATTTTGCGACTTGAAAAATTTTAAGTGCTGGGCATATTACCACCCCTGTTTAGTGTTACAAGTTGCTATAACGTGGTGCTGAATGTAGACAGATGTTCAACTTTGTACAACATTTTGCTGAAACTTGCAACATGTTAAGGTGGCCGAACACAGTTTTCGTGCGCGCTTTTGCTGGTGCAATTCAGCACGTGCACAAGGATTTCAAAAAACAAACAAGCCATCAATAGAGCGATCATTTTATTTACTCAACACTCGCACTATCTGTGTTATTTTTCTCTATAATTGAAAGCAGTGTATTGATGGCTTTAGTCTTTCATTACAAAGATACGTTAGAAAAGGTAACCATGCAAAGAACCCAGCAATTTTCAGCTTTTGTTTGTTACCGAAGGAACCGAGTTAAATGCAGCGCAATTTTGCGTAGTAAGTCGAAAAAATTGCGATTGAGTGAAAAATTGGCTTTCGGAGATACGCCTATTTCTCGAGAACCACTCATTAGAATTTCACAAAATTTAGAGCGAAAATACTTTAGGAAATAAGTAACTGGAGGATTCAAAAAAATTAAAATTTAACAAAGGAAATTCAAGATATGCCAGTGAACCTTCAACGAGGGATAATTAAAGATCTGTTTGCTAAACTAGTAATAGTTATCACTAAAGCTGCCCCCGCTTTCTTTTATTTCTGCTCATTGAAACCATAATATTGAACCTTATTGTTCTAGTCAGATACTAAAAACAAAAACAATTGTATTGATATGAACTCTTTCAGTTTTATATAAGAATATATTTTGACGTGACATCTTGGCCTCGCTACGAAAAGTGGTGTCCAGAGCACATGCACAATGTGCTGAACGCAATCCAGATCCAGAAACCAAACACTTGTACTTGATAGCCTAATAAATTCTAAATAAAACGAAAATGCCATAAGCTATAATGTAAGAATAATACAAGAATATTTTCAGCCTAAAATCGGCAGAAAAATAAGAATATTCAGTCTGGGCTGGAAAAATAACATCCTTAGAAAAGAAAAGGGTGTACGAGCAAGCGTATCTCGAAAGCACAACAGAAGTGAAATGTAAACAAAAGTATCGCGTTACAGTCGCCATATATGCAAATTAGAGTCAAGCTTTTTGTCCTCAATGAAAACGACGCAAAACATTTACATTTGGATCCCTGCCGTAAGATTACTCAGTGAAAATAAGCCATCCAAATAAACGAGATGCCAAAGGAATATTTCAAACTTTATTCCTCCAGAGCTAACATTTGAGAGAACCTAAAACATATCTTGCAATATCAAGAGAAAAAAACTGGCAAAAAAACAGAGGTGTCAAACTCTGCAAATTACAAGCGGATAACAGCAGAAGCCACACAGAAATATGACCTCTAACGGCTTTACTCTGACGAAATGTCTCCCTGAAAACACAGGATTAGTGCTTAGCGAAATATTCAAAGATCCTCCGATCGTACCATACAAAAGGGGCAAAACTTCCTAAGCGGCTACTACACGTGAATGGGAGTCTCGCAGGCCTGTCACCTTATTGTTATCCTTGGGTAATTCTGACAATCGGAAGGTACTGTACTGATTTAGCTATTTAGTCGCAAATGAACCACACTGGCCTCGAATTTCGATCTAGTATACTTCAGGACTCTCTGAGCTGTTTTCCCCCCCAAAATCCATCTTCAGGATCTCTGAAAGCGTTTTCAATTTGTTTTAGGTCATAATCTCGGCCATTTCGAAGCGAACTTATTTGATCGCGCTGAAATAGTAATGGAGGCCAGCAAATACAGACGCTTTTCAGGGACGCTTGAACTCGAGATCTCAACCAAGGACAAAGCTCATGGCAAAGATGCCGATCCCGCAAGTTCTCGCGCCCTTGTCCCTTTGCTGGCCTCCCATGAGCGTTTGCGGGAAAAACATCGATACCTTGTGGGCGTGCAAGCGATCAAATCGAGATTTTTTGCGGCTATATACCGGAAATACCTACATTCTCTCTTCTTCTCTCTCTATTACGCGGGGAGTCCTAAGGTGCCTCCTCCAGAGGGCCAAAAACCCTGCGGGGGCAATTATTATTAAAATAGCGCTAACATGTGAGTATCGTTACAAGCTTGTTGCATGCAAATTATAAAGAAAATCTAATGACTAGATTTTCTGCAAATAAACAAAACCGATTTTAAACGCCTGTTTATAATTAATCTTGTTGCCATGGCAACGGCACATACGACAGTTTAATTATCAAAAAGTTGAAGTTTGTGTTGTTAACTTGCTTGCTGCCATTTTTGGCGACCAAAGGATCAAGGGTTTTAGAAGCAAAGGTAAATGAAACAGAGGTATCAAAAACTGTGTTCAGCCACCTTAAGTGATAAAATTAATATATAGATTTAGCCAATTTTGGTCAGTGGTCAACTTCAAAAACGCATATATCCTCAATGAGCTCTAAACTTGAGCCCGTGACATAGTCACATGATGCTGGTCAGTGGATACCTCACTTTGACAGGTGTCAATTGACCATAACATGAATGTCCAATATCAAAGATGTACACTGTAAACCAAGGCTGCAAGACTTGGTATTAGCTGGAGTATGGCCACCATGTTGTGCGACGCCGTCATCATTGTTTTTATGGGGCACACAAGCCTGTGATCCATGTTGCTAGCCATGTTGGCCATGAAAAAAGAGTTGCATGGTTTTCTATTTCAGTCTATGAATGCAAATACATGTAGTCCTCTTCCTTAATTATGGTGCTCTGCTTGACAGCCCTTTCATGGGCTGCTCAAGCTCTACATCTACAGAACATTATTACATCACACAATGCTCTCTACTCACAAGTAAAGACAGAATCCATCCAATTCTCTGTGTTTCTTGTACAGTTCAGCTCTCAGGGAAGTCAGAGCCTGGTTCTGCACATTTTCTTGTGGACCTGGAAAAGCAATATCCCCCACACATAGGTTAGCATTGTGTACATGCATGTATCATTATGAGGAATCTGGTCAGCCCATAGTTTGTTCCAAAGGGGATGTTTGGTACAGTTGAACCTTCACAACAGCCATCTTTTCTTTGTCCCATGGACAGTCCATACATTCAACCTAGGCTTATTTTAAACTCTGTACCAGAGGGTTCATTGAGGACCGGGCACCAGGCAAATTGACCGGCTGTGAACGAGAGTTAGCCGTCAATTTGCCCGGCTGTTTTTGTCTTCTCTTCTTACTTTCTTTCTAAATTTCTTTCATAAGAAAAACTAAAAAATGCCTGGCTGAAAAACCCCACTGACCTGCACAAAACCTTAATGAAACCCCTGCTGTACAATGACCACCTGTCCAACAACTCCAAAAGCCACTAAAGCCCATTCCAATGGTCAAAATTACCACTCGACAACAGCCAGTTACTGAACGACTGATGAACGTCGTATACAAAACCTCATTTTTTATTGGAAAGGGTAACAAATCTTGATCCATACTGCAAATCATTTGTTACTGTTTCTGTTTGTTTCTGTTTTATTGACATATATCAATAACAAACAAAAGTGATCAAAAGCAGAATAATTCATTCTCAAGTTTGATTGGGCATCTCATTGTCTTCCTTTAAAAGTACCAGGATTGTGTGGAACTACATTGTAAGTAAAAATCAAAATCAAAATTTTAATAAAGATTGTAATAATAATAAATTATTTAGGCACAACATCAGTTCAGACAAGCAGGAGCCATTTTGTTAATAATAACAATAATAATAATAATAATAATAATAATAATAACAATAATAATAATAATAATAATAATAATAATAATAATAATAATAATAAAACTACTTATATAGCGCTTATCCAGTCCTGTTCTAAGCGCTTTACAAAAATATTAAGATATTACATATTAATGTATTGTTACCTAAAACATCCATTATTTTGTCATTCTTGTGTTTCTCCCCAGCCTAGAAAAACACAAGCAAATTACGATGAATCAATTAGGACACATTTTCGCATTTTTAACCCACTGGTTTTACGGTTGCCAGTGGCCTTATTCAATTACAACTTTTGATTAATTTTAATCTGTTTGTTAGAACAGTAAAATAAAGGATGTTGTTGTGGTTGTGGTTGTTATTGTTGTTGTTGTTGTTGTTGTTGTGGTTGTGGTTGTTGCTGTTATGTTGTCACAATTAATATATATAGTCCATACCAAGTGTTTCTTGGAGAGTCTTCAACTCACACATTTCTTGTTTATTCAATATTTATTCATTTTTTGCAAAATTACCCATAGACCTAGTCTCGAGGGTCACATAAGCTATTATTTGGCATGTGCCACTGTGAAGGGTATGGTTTTCAGGCAGTTTTATCTGGGGTAGTGTGTAGAAAGCGTTTCACAACAGTAACCATGGGGGATCAATCCTTCATGGAGGCAGTGCCACTGCTTTGGAACAGTCTTCCCATAAGCATTAGATCTGCTTGCACCACAAGTGATTTTAAACAGAAACTTAAGACATTTTTATTCAGCAAAGCATTTTTTTAGTGCAATTAGTTTATATTTAGATTTTTATATAGTTTTTCTACAAATTACTTTTCTTTTAGCCAATTGTAGATTGTGTAATTTTCGTCTTTTGATCCCATAGTAATTGTAGATAGGTTTTTTAATTTTGTATTTATTGTAATATTTGTAATGTGTATTTGATTATTTTATAGAAAATGCACAATATAAATATTAAATATTATATAATTATTACTATTATTTATAGAAATCAAACAGAGTTGGTCTAGAATAACATAACTATTAACGTTTCTGCATAGACAATGGCAGGTGTGATATTAAAGCTAAGAGTTTTTGGTGACTAGTTTAAAATAGGGTTGAATTTCCAAGGTGGCCATTTTAAGGACAAGGGTTTCAGTGTCCTGTTATGGCACACCCCATCCCAAAGATTTACAAAGTGCCTTCCCCCTCTTGGGGTGTGAGCTCACTACTTTGTAGCTTAGATGCTTATCTGTCAAATTTAATCAATGATATTTTACCGGGTATCTTTAGTTTTCAGACAGTATCTAAATTGCTAATAATTCGAGGGCTTATACCAGATAACTTTACTCACCAAGTACCGTGAATACATATACAAGAAGTACGCCTTCTGACTGGTACAACCTTCCAGAAAGAAAGCTGCTCTGTCAAACTCTTTAAGATCAAAGAATGTTTTCCCCAGAGTATATCTATCAAAGTCTTTCACAAATTGTGGATCAAGATAATCAGTTTTTGGAAGATGTTCAGAAGATGGGAAGGATGGAATTGAAAAGGCTAATTCTGCAGACCTGTGTACACAAAAACAAAAAAAGGAAAGAAAAGTTGAGCATTTCATTCAAGTGGTTAGTTTCTATAGCCGTCAATGTAAAATGAAGACTGCAGACTACAGAACTTTTAAGATAATCATGTTACCATTTTCATCATTGAACACTAACTGTAAACAGGCTAACTGGAGTGTTACAGGTATATTCAGTATAACCTGAGTGCAGACCTGCACTGCGATAAGCCTGAATAATCCTGTTTATAATAAAAACTTTGCTTGATCGTACCTTCCACCTCGCTTTCAACTGTTCCTGCTTTTCCAAGGAATGTGATTGCCTCAAAATGGTGTTTTCTTAACTGAATTACCCAGAGACTATTGCATTATTAATTTCACCATCTCGTGCTTTATTGCGGTCAAAGCTTCTGATCCTGTTAAAGACCAGGCTTCAGCCGATATTGTACAAGCACAACTCAAAGATCTGAGCCAGAAAATTCAAATGACTGTCCTGCCTACATTTGTCAGTCACAAGATCAAACAACATCGGAAACTGCACTAAGTCAAGCCATCTGTTGTTAACCAACAATCCCTTGTTTATCAATTTAAATGTTACCTGTGTGATGCAGGTTATGCTGGTTTCATGTGGCAGCATTCTCATCAATGCATAGACAAGCACAAGAATGCGTCTTCCTCCACTGGAAAGCATTTCTGTGTGAAACATTCTTATGTGCCAAGGATCTTAACAAGAATTTTACCATCTTAAAATAGTGCAATAACAAGTTTGACTGACTCATTTACAAAACGTTTTTTTTATTAACGAACTCAGACCAAGTATCAATGTACAGTCAGACTTAACTCCCGCGAAAGTCTTAAATCATATTATTTTGATGCTTGTCATTGTTTTTAACACCATTTTCTAACATTTTCATACTTAACATACTTTTACATCTTTGTTTTATATTTGTACTTATGCAAAAAAATTATGTTATATTCACTTCTAAGCTTGATAATGACCAAAGTTCACTTGAAACATTTCTTATAAAATCAAAAACAAACAAAAAAATTATGGGCATGCTTACATGTACCATATAGAGTGTGTGCAAGGTGACATCATCAAATTCTCAACTCTAAAACTAAAGAGCCACTAAAGGTTTTATCCTCATCAGATATGAGGCACTAAATTTCTACCTGTTTACAACTTTCCAGCTCAATAGCGTCCTTCGTTTGGAAGCCAGCGCATTTTGAATTTTGAAGTTATCGCCATGCATGACATAAAGCTAAGATAACGTTTGTCGACAAATATACACAATTTTATCTTGTGATTATCATCCATCTGAGGAGTTTAAGTATTACGAAAAGTGCTTGTGTAAATGTTTTTTTTAGTTCAGTTCAGAAAATCAGTCGACTAGAGAGCCAAAGTAAGTTCCAGATGTTCACACTATTTACCATCCGCCATATTTGAGGACCAAGGAGGTCCTCCAACATGGCGGCTCCATACTAAACTCTACAATTTTGTGCAGAACATTTCGACGAATAATATCTCAACTTTGGCACAACACACATACCTTAACCGTGGAAAACTGTCTTCTTTATTTATCATCTACAATATTACAATTTCTTTACTTTATCCACTGCATGGTTTTTGATTTTATTTTTTATTGCGTGACAGTGCACACACTCTATTTGTAGAGCAAGGTACAATGGTTCGTATATTATGATGACATCTATGATGGATAAGCCAGTAAAAACTCTTGAATGAATTGCACTGGCCAATGATTTAGTTTTAATAAATTATCATGGGACTTCCTGGAAAGAACAAATTATAGCTCAAAAACTTCTTTTGTAGGGGATTGCACCATAGACAATTGACCATACAGTGTAAGTTCAGCGTACTAAATATGTAACATCCGAAACCTGATGGCCATCAATCAGTTATTAAACAACCTATCCATGAAGATACGATTAGCACCTTAAAGCAAGCTCTGGAACACTGACCAGCATGACTTGAAACCAATCAATATAAAATGAAGACTGCAGGACTACAGGCTTCAGACTGTCAACTGGTAGTAAAATTGCAGACCAAGGGTAAAATCTAGACTGCAGAGTTTTCAATTTTATTGTATAAACACCAGTGAAATACCAGGTGAGCTTTCACGACATAAACATAAATATCTTCACATGTAGCATGTAATCACCATTGCTATGGTTACATAACCTCTTAAAAAGTACTTAGATTTGTTCTTGTATGATTGAAACATTATCAGTTCTTCCACACAAATCTTTGGTTATCTTTGGAAATCTTCTGCAACCTTCGGAATTTTTTGGAAAATGTTCAGAAATGATTGTCTGGCATTCGAACAACTTTTGGAGAATCTTCAGAAATCTTTAGACAGTGTTCAGAAATCTTCAGAAAATTCTCCATAAAGTCATCATTTCAACGTTTATATACTAAACAGGAAAATTCATGGCTGCTTATAGATATGGAATTTCTCATCTCATGTTCAACTTGATATCTCACTCTTTCACTGTGCACTGTGCTGTGCTGTGAAACAGCAAGTTAAACACCCAAAGAAAAATTCCATATCCACGTGCACCCAAGTATAATCTTCTATATATTTAGCAATTATTGAATGAGGCTGCAGTAGGATATGAAGAATTCTGCAGATCAAGGAGGGTGTTATCCACAGAGGCCTGAAGCCTCAGGTGCATAACACCCTCCGAGATCTGCAGAATTCTTCATATCTTATCGAAAGCCAATTCAATAATTGCTTTATTATTCATTCAAAATATTTCCCCCTTCTTAAAGGAGTTTCGCCATTTCGCCTCTTTCTTTTTTCCTGGTTCACCAAATATAGCACAAACCTTGTCCCCAGGTTTTCTCGGTCAATGGTTCAATAATCTGCAGCAGGCCTGCACTGTTGACATCATTTTGATGTCATCGGTTCAATAATTTGCAGCGGGCTAGCCCTTTTGACATCGTTGGTTTAATAGGTTTTCCGGTCAACCGCACTAGGTTATGGGTGAAATATTTATGTGCGTGTGGTTTTAAACCAATGTTAGACACAGGGACATATTTTACACTGGAATAATCATTAGCAATTATTGAATTCGGCTTTTCGCAAGGCTATGAGAGGAATCCTGCAGGATCTAGGAGGGTGGTAATCCACTGCAGCTGAATGGCCCTTGGTGGCCTTGGTGGCCTTGGTGGACGAACCACCGCTCCAAGATCTGCAGAATGTCCTTCATATCCTACAAAAGCCCAATCGTCAATAATTGCTTTATTTATTCATTCAAAATATATCCCTGTTTCGTAAAGGGAAGTTTTTTGCCACTTACACTCTTTGTTTTTCTGCTCACTAACAAATAACACAAACCTTGGTACCCCAGGATTTCTTGGCCAACAGTTCAATGACCTGCAGCGGGCTGCAGCCTTTTGATGTCGATTTTGACATTCATTGGGTTACATATATGACAAAAGAACTTTGACCGTCATTGGGTCAAATAAACAAAATATTCTTTCCAAATTTGGTTCTAACAGCAGCTGGTTATGCTGAAATTAGTGCGTAGTAGTTGTACCCAATAAAAAACGGAGACAAGGATATTTTGCTATGAATTAAATAAACCTATGTTTTTAAATAACCATTATCAAGTGAACCTTTTTAAACAGGTTTTTAAGTCTGCTCTTCCCGATTAGTCTGAAAAATATATATCACTCAGCAGAAAATAACGCTCCTGTTAGCCTGTGTTAAGCGATTAGCTCCTCAATGATAGAAATTGTGACACAGGCTGCAGTCTGGCGTTTTCTGCCCATGAAACGGAAATCGTCACAATTTTCGATCGTTAGTCAAGATTGGAGAACACCTCCGTTAAGGAAAGGGTTTAACACTTTTGAGGCGTTTATAATGCTTACCATTGAGGCACTGTGAAGTTAAGCCTCTGCTCGGATAACTATTCTTTCCACCGCGTAAAGAAGATCTCGTTTTGAAATCTCCGGCAGACGCAACCATTCGACACGGCCGCCCATCGGGTTTTCAGAAACCCGCACGCACAGAACAACGGTCGGAGGACTAAGACGAGCATTTTCCCAGATAGTTTTCCAGTTTTCTCCTTGCGTTTTTATTTTCAAACTTTCGGTTCGAGTTGCCTTTCCTCGCCTTTATGTGTGATTTTTTAAAACGTCCTGGTCCATTTTTGTAAACTTCCTCTCAAGGTTGTGTTTAGTGGCAAGCCTTCACCAAAGACACTCCGCGAATTCTGGTTACGAAGTTTTTTCCTCTCTTTCCAAATTCCAGCAGGCTATGATGGTAAGACCTGATATTGGAACGGCGAGCGTGCACAACAGGCAACAGGCCACTGAAACGGGACGCCCC
>JAHPZR010025337.1:0-10262 GCA_019787425.1 Platygyra sinensis
CCCTTACCAAACTGACAGATACGCTGCATATATACATATTAGTTCTGTGGAATATCTGTAAAATATCTGTAACAAAATATCTGCAACATATCTGCAACAGATAGGAATTTGGCCTCATTTTTATATCTGTCACAGATATGTAACAGATATGGAACAAAGCCAGATGACACAGATCTGTCAAAATAATGTCTGCTACAGATATGTAGGGTGAATAATTAGCATGAATACCTCCACAGGTTGAATAGGGTAGAGCTGATAATTAGCACCTTTATTCCCCTGCCCTTTGAGCAAAAAAGCTACAACCTGGGTACTCTATTAATCTATAAAGAGACCAGTCTGATTTGTCTGACAATCAATCATTTATTTAAAATATGCTCTCAAAAATCTTATACTATTGGATATGAAATAATTAACGGAAAAATCATGTCTGAGTATACACTGCATACGGTAATTAACACTACATAATTAAAATGGAAAAACTTGTTCTCTCCAATATTAATTTATAAGAAAGGTTTCACACATGGCTCAGCTTGAAATAATAACAATAAGATGTTTAAAACGTGTTCAGTCATTGTTTCAAAATGTGAGCTTAACTTTTGGGAAACAGTAATAGAACTCTTTTTAAAAAATGCACTTATTAACAGAACTTGTAGTGGCAACATGCATGCTCTAAATGAAATTTTCAACTAGCAATTGAAATGAAATGTAATTTTATTTGACAAGCCATTCCCAGTTAAACGGTTATCCCGTTTGATACACCTCTGCGGGCCCCACAGCATTTGTCCTGTACAGTCTTGCTGAAAGCCATGGCTGCCTGTTTTCCATATTGGTTTTCATCTAGGACAAACCCTAAAGGACATATATTTCTATCAGTAAGACATTTACAGCTCATATTATGTCTATGACTACCAGTGATATGTATCCATGTACATATACAGCATAAGTGTCAGCTAATAATAGTGCTTGCCTGTAACTATTCTTATTGCTTGACTAGCACCATAATATTATAAACATGCAAAAACAAGAACTTTCTAGTAAATTAAAATTCATGCTGCAGCTATCTTGACTTCACCCTTGGCCAGTGTACCGGTGTGTTTCAAGTGTTTCATTTGTAATCATACATGGAACTGTGTATCCAGTACATCAAGATTTTTAAAGAACATATACATAATATATACAGGGATTGATTTGTAAACTAGAGGGTGATTAATAATTCCATGATTATAATAGATAACAAACTGATCAACTGTAGATTGGACGTGGCATTTTATCACTTTAGTTTTGTACTACACAACTTGAGTGCAGCGACTTAGATAAAACTGCCAAATGTTAATTAAGTATTGTACATTGTTCCACTGATTGAAATACACATGCATGCGACTGTTGGAAATACAGCTACAATAAACAGGAAAACAAATGGAGGTTTCTAGAGGACATAAAAAACGTTTCAGTTTGCCATTATATGGGAAAAATAACATAATTTTCTGGAATATTGCATATAGTTACCTCTCATTGCATCTATTATAGTTGGGTTGAGCTTTTTGTATCCCTTTTTCCCTCCTCCTTTCATGTTTGAGACAGCCATGACTTCTTTACTGAAAAATGTGTTGACACTCAGTAATGTGGTCATGGAACCCTAAATCTAATAAACTTACTGTCACTTATAGGTTAACCCCAATTGGCCAGGGTATTTTCAAGTTAGGTGCTGCAAGCAGATGCACACTGGCTTTGAATATCAAGGCCAAACTAGTTCAGTCCCTTGGGATGACGCCTTTTGGTACAGTAAAGAAGTTTAGCAGGATAAAGATTGGGAGACAGGTGTTTCATAGCAAGGCATATTCACGGGTATCCAAGCGAAATAGTTTCACTGTGGTATACCAAAAGGAGGCAGATCAATGTGAATCCTATGGCCAGATTCAGTTCTTTCTGCTCCATCAGCCACCATGTTCACATAGGCCATTACATTCCTGTGAACTCTGCAAGGGAACGCCATTTGCAGTAATATGGAAATTGGAATCAGAGCCATCGGTTCAATTTGCTGATAGTGAATCTGAAATCACTTTGAAGCACATTCAAGCTGTAAAGAAGCCGCGGTAAGTCCTGTGGAGTTTATTGTCTGAACAAAATAGTTGTTATTGAATCTATGGAGACCTCGGAAAAAAATGCGAGTCCCAGATGGGATTTGAACCCACGACCCTCTGTGATCCCTCATGTTGTTGTTGTTATTTCATCTTTAAAATAGTTGTTGTTTCAAAAAGTATTATTACAATTTCAACCCACTTTGAGCATACTGGTATTTTACTAAAAATGACCTAAACTGCTGAATGTTGTAGCCTGAAGGCTCGGTTTAATCCTTAGCATTTGGTTTGAACATACAGTCGAACCTCTCTAATACGGACAGCCAAGGGACAGAGCAAAGTGTCCGTGTCAGAGAGGTGTCCTTTGTATGGAGGTCATGAATATTATGTCACTTTAAAGGCTCCATTGATGGTATTAAGTGTTCTTTAAGTCAAAATTGGCCCAAACAAGTCTTTGAGGTGCATTTAATTGTTAGTGATTGAAAACAAATGATACTGTTGTTGTATGAATGAGATAATTGATTACACTTTGATATGCAACAAGGAACAGGAAATCGTGTTGAATAAGAACTGTCATCATTGGAGTGTCTGTAATCAAGAGGTTAAGTTTGTATGAATTTTCTCCTTGGGACCGAGATTTTGTGTCCATTGTCCATATTATGGAGGTTATTTTTACAAAGAATGTATGGGCATTTTCCCGGGACCAAGTGAACTGTCCATATTAGAGAGGAATCTGTAAGGAGAGGTTCGACTGTGATTAGTTTGAAAAAGGTGAGATATCCTGGATGCAAACCTCCTCGATCCATTTGTATAATCACATATCCTGTTGCTTGTATTAAATTACATGTACACTGTATTAGAAAAACTGCAGTGAAGAAGTTGCCGAAAATCTAATTCTGATAACATTGCCTTTCAGGGAAGAAAATGTTCAAGTAATTGAAATCAGCTCTGTGAGGGAAAAATGTGTCTATGTGGAGTTACAAGGAATAAGCCATGCTTACATCAGTAAATTCCCAAATTTTATGGAGACAGATTAATGTTTCCTTGTGAAAATGTTACTTTAGGCATGTAGGTGAACATACTGGCATATACATGTACTGCTACATGCAATTTAAAACAATCATGTTTGAATATGGCACAGGAAATTTACAGTTAGATAATGTCTGCCTGTTTCTTGTAGTTAATGTACTTTATATATGCTCATAGATATAAAACAAAATTCATGATAATTAAAGGATGAAATTGTTGTAAATTAAGTAATGGTAAAAGTGGTTTCAATTTTTGACAATTCATTAAATTTATTGCTTAAACTTAATTGCATCATGTTTGTATTGATATAATCATCTAAACGAGTGGTTTTCAATAAATTGAATGTTGAAAGTAATCAGGCAATTACTTTGGTTTTGGTTTTGACACTGAAAATAACTACTGACAGTGATATAACTACATGTATGGCTGGGTGGGAACTGATTTCCAGGATAAAGTTGTAAAATTGTAGTTAGTTTGTATAGTCATTCTAATGACCCCATTATGAAGTATGTGTTAAATTTTAAACAACTATCAATCTGCACATGAAGATTAATTAATACATGTGCATGTGTAAAAGTTCTGCAGGCGCTGCAGATAGTTCACAGATACTTATAGACAACTCTTACATATCTGCAAAATATCTGTAAGTTATTCACAGATATTTTACAGATATGGGAAAACCTACTGCAGATAATTGCAGTACTGTCACAGATATGTTACAGATATTGACAGATATTTAACATATATGCCAGTTTGGTAAGGGACCTGTTGGTATTGTCAGTAGTGTTTGTATTCTAAATAATGTGTATATTCAAATATATTTTTAAAAATGTACTTGTAGTGCAATGTATGACATGAAATTGTTATATTCTACTATTATTCTTTTTGGTATTGTTATTATGACAGAAAGACCATTTATCGGAAGGTTGCAGTGTGATTCTCCAGCAGACAGGAGTGCAAGAAGAAGGCTGTCAAGAATTGGAAAGGAAAGAAAAAAAACAATAGTGTGGAAGCAGTTGACAGATGACATTTAACTACTGCTTGGTAGGTGTAACAGTATTGTTTGTAATACTCACACACCATGTCCAATATGCCTCGGAGGCTTGTAGGGCAGCAACAAAATCCTTCTACATGTACATCTGCCATTCCTTTGCCATTACTTGATTTTGCTCCAGAGCTTTCCTATCTGCTTGATATCCTCTTCATCTGTCCTCTCTCACACTATCTTTGGATGGCCACTCCCTCACTTTCCCTCTGGTGTCTGTTGTCATAACTATAACACTGATTTAATAGTTCTTGGTTTTAAGTACACTTGACTAAGTACACTCTAAATTTAATTAGTCATTAGGGGCTGTTCGTGATTTGTGGGGATGACCAGGTCGGAAAATCAGAGATAACTTTTTTTCCTAATGCCTATGATAGTATTGTATCAAAATTTCAAAGCCCATCTTGATTCATTTGAAAACTTCAACAGTGTGAAAAAAGGCTGTGAGCAATGTTACATTAAGGTATTCTCCGTGTCATCACCCCTCTACATTTGCATACAATGTAAACTTTGCCAAATATGGGAATAATTATTTTTTCACTGTGAAAAATATAAACAAATGATCATTTCAAAGTCGAGACAGTGTAAACTTGAGACATTTTTATGTGCTGAAAATGCTCTTCAAAAATTTAGCAGCCCATCAATTCAGAACAAATATTTTCCATAGCCTGCTCACTTTTTTCCCTGCCTGGTCATCCCCACCACTGTGACTAACCGGCCACTAATGAAATGAATGAGATCTCTAGATGATATTTTGAAGAAAAGTCAGAAAAAATTGAGTTGACATAATATAATGCAGCTGTTTTAATGTCATTGGAGACTGGAAGAAACATTTGGAATTACTGTGATCTCATTGATATTTTTCATTAAAGTAGAAGGAAAACTTGTTGAAAAAAAATATGGGTCTTGAAATGTACTATGATCAAATGTTTCCCTCTTCAATTTTTCGGTTGATCGCATAGAATTCCATAAAAGGTTAAAACGCCATTTGCAAATATCCTCATTAGTCTCGAAGATATTTAAGTTTGAAAAATGGGTAAAAATATTTAAATGAGAGGACTGATGACATCATACACTCAACCTAATACTATATCAAGTATATAAATTGATTTATCTTGGTCGATATGCAGCAGAAACCATTGAAACTTGGGAGGCAATTAGTTCTATGAGCATCACACCTGTAGATATTGAAATTTCCATTCCCATAGCAACCCTTTTCCAGTCCTCTCCAACCTGATTTCAATGTTTTAGTGATTTTCAGCTTGAAGAACATTAAACAAGGTTATGAACTCAACCTAACATAATTATTTATTAATGTGCTTGCTTGATCATGAGGCACCATTGGTTGATACCTATAGAACCCTTTAAGGAGCTCAGTCATGGTATTTTGAGTTATTTTGAGCATCAACAAAATTACCATTAAGTTGAAGGAAACCTGAAAATAATAGTTTACAAAGATAGAAAAACACCAAAGAGATGATAAACCATAAAGGAACAAGGATGCAGAAGATTGACACAGATTGCAAACAACGAAATTGAAAAGTTTAGCTAAACTTTTCAAACCTTTCAACTGTGACTTAGCCCCTTTAAGGCGGCCAGAAAAGCCTTTAATATTGGGGTGGTCTAGAACCCAGTATGTTGCCATGGCAACAAAACTGTTAAGCTCATATTGTGGGGTACCACTGGTTGAATCTAACTCCCAAGAATCAAACATTTGTGATTCAAATTGGCTGAGACATGTGTTTTCATCCTATTTGATCAAAACTCAGTTAAGGTGATTCAAAGGGTAAAAGAACCCGCTATAGATTTCCGATAAAACTTGGTATGGTGTCATTACAGTACAAGGAGATGTTAAAAACATAATAAAAAGAGGGGGTCACCGTGCTTGTTTTCATGCCACGATGCTGACAAATATGGTTGTTTGGGTGACTTTTGGTTATCCCAGTGCGCAACAAATAAGCTCGATTATTTTTCAATGCGGCGTGTTATATCACACAGATTTCGACTTTCTTTGATTGCTTATTCATCAACGTCCCAGAAAAAATGGCTTCAAATACTCTGCATTATTAATTGATATTTTTATCCCTTAAAGGAAACATAATTTGGACTTGCTCTATTGCGCCCGTTACGTCTCTATCTGTAGCATTTATTTCATTTGCCAAAAAACTAGCCATAGATTTCTGCCAATTTTTTTCTCAGTTATTGCGGATATTGTTCTCACTGAATTTATAAAATAAAAAGTGGGGGTCACCGCGTTCGTTTAAGAAAAAGGACCTTTTATCTCGCTATCGAGCTTAGTTTGAGAGAAATCTCTTATGTTTTGTACGCGCGCGCGGTGATGACGCAAAAATCGTGCGCAGTAGGAATGCGCAATGCAAAACTCGGGAATCACCTTAAGTTTATGACATCATCACTTAGCAAATTTGCACATTTTGAAAAACTTGAATATCCCTGGAATGAAAAAAGAGATAATTTGAAAATAGTAAACATCAGTTTAATTCTCGTATAGGCTACTTGTGTATGTTTTAAAATGGCTTACATGGTACTTAGACAGCAAAGATTCAATTTTTGTCATAGTACTACTATAATGAATGAGTGGAAAGGAAGGTCGTAAGTTGACTCCAAAAGACACTATTTTATAATTATGACATTTTCTATTTGGTTAGGGATATCTTATTTTGTCAGAAAAGTCAGAGAATTCTGAAAAGTGATGTCTGTTGCAATCACAAAACTGATAGCAAACTGCATGACTGCAGACACCTGGGACACGGGATGTGATGACCCTGCAGATCACTGTTTCTTTGGTGTCCATGAGTGCCACAGTGAGCCACTGACTAACTTTGACTAAGTCTAGCTGATCTCAATTTTCATATAGCCTCCTTTATTTATCTACATGTATTATTGCTATAATTGCAGATCCTGCCTACACCCAACTGAATTCACCACTAAGTGCATATTCTATCAGTATGCCAAGAAAATGTGGACCTGTGGATTTGATGAACACCATTGGAAAACCAACCAAGGTTGCATAGATGTATTTGGCAGAAACAAGTGCAAAATGGAGAGCATTTCAAACTGCCTTGTGCACATATGGAATTTGACTGACTCTAAGGCAAGTCTTTAATGTTGAATGACATATAATAATAAGTAAAATATTGACCTTGGTATTCCTGGGGCCCGTTTCTCGAAAGCCCCAGAAACTTTTCAGGCCCATAAAGCTTTTTTTTAGTTCAGCTGTATCTAAAATTGGAGAAGTGTACATGCCTGAAGCTTCTTGTATGAAGAGAACCTCTTGTTCATATTGAGAATATGTGAATAAAACAGCTCTGTAATCGTAAGGTTCGAGATTTTGCTATGGCTTTACGGACCTGAAAAGTTTCCGGGGCGAAACAGGCCCATAGGCCAGGTTGGTCAAAGCTGGACTAGACTGAAAGAGGGTTAGCATCAATTCCAAATTCATCCCTTTATATACTTAACGTTCATTTACACAAGCAAGTTTGTTTTAATTTTATTTGTTTCTGAGATGAATAAGAACTAAAAAGCAGACTTTCAAATACAGGAGGACAGTTTTCGACTTGTTTATGGTATCAAGAAATTTTGCGCCAAACGTTGCCCTGACAGTTTTGTAGTTTCACCTGTGATTTTAAATTAAGGCTGAAATTGTGTGCCTAAATTAAGGAGTAATTGTCAACCATGACATCGATTTTATTTATGAGGCACATGTAGTAATCTGAGCACATTCAAAGAAAAAAGTCTGATTATTTTTTTATATTTTGCGATGCCAGTGTGTCCAAAAAAAAGCAAAACTGACTGACTGGGAGTTTTCTTGTGATTATATTCCTTCAGTCCAATTCAATTGTTTCCTTGTCTTTGTTGGTATACATACCGCAGAGGTGGGGAATACATACTTACCTTTTAAATTTGACAGAGTGGCTGTACAACATTTTGCCAAAAATTATTAAACTGTCTGTATAGCCCGAATTTTTTTTTTCGTTTTCAGAATTCCTATTTGCCCATATTCTTGTGTACAAGTGGAGTTTTTGAAAGTTGTTACTAAAGGAAATTGAAGAAAATCCCAGTATATTAAGCACCTAAACAGTGAAATTAAAACTAATCGCATTTTGTTCAAGCCTATAGAAGACAGGATTTCAAATGAGATGGTTGCAGAGCACTATTTTGTCATTGCTTCTTTTATTTGATAAGTTTTAGATAACTGGGATTAAAAAAAACATAAGAAAGCAAAAACTAACTTTCAAAATATAACACTGGTGAGTGCTACGCTAGAAGTGTTCACCCATCAGCAAACTTAGTTCGAAATTTTGGGACTAACTGCGTTGAGAATACTCGGTAAAAGTTTTTTCTTTGTGAAGAATTGTTGTATTATCAATAAAATGTCAAATTTTCAGAGCGATCTTAATTTTTTGAAATTCAGGTGGCTCTGTGCCATACCTACAAAATATTTCAATATTTTGTCGAGGGGAAAAAAATTGTCAAATTGAAAACCTTCCACAGATGAGTTTTAAAGGTTATTTACCGCGAAAAGATAGCGGGTGCGCTCTTTTAGCCTCTTGTGACAATGCCATGGAAATCAATTTGACTTTATTGGAAGTCGATAAACACTTAAAGGCTTTTTCACCAAAGGCTTTCTTGGCTCACACAAAGGTCTAAAGTAACCTTAATTGTTTGCTTGTTTGTTTGTTTGTTATCTTATTTTTATTGTGGCCATGAAAGGAAACACCCCCTGCCACGGGGGTTTTCCTTTTTGATTACCTTTTTTACAGGCGGCAAGAATTTTTTTGAGATAGTTAACTCTGTCATTTCTATTCTCAATTTTTCTGTTCAAAAACCAATAATACTGTGAGAGAAGGGCTGCAAATTGTTGTAAATTACAAATGTGATGACAAAATGTCGCATTGCTTTCTTCTTCTATATGTTTACTGTTCACGTTTAAAACTTTAATTTACAGAAATCTAGCGCTCCCTTCGTTTGCTGCTATGAAAAAGTATCAAGCTTCACGCTTCACTTTGCGATTATCCTGATGTTTGAAATGATGCTATCAAACATAAATTCTTGGAACAAGAACTTGACTTCAAGACTACTTATCAAGCACGTGCTTCAACCAAAGAAATCACAGTGTATTGTCAACTTAAGGATTCTGAGTGCTCCTCAGGGCTCCTCATGGTAAGAACTGTTGCTGTTACACGAAATGATTGGTTGTACTTTGTACAGAAAGCCTTATACAAAGTCCGTTAGAAACAGTCGAGAATAAGCTGCTAGCATTTATCAAGCGTTATTGGTTTGTTGTCCATCGTATGAACATCTTTGAATGTGTCGGTCAAGTTGAGATTTGTTTTTCTTTGTGGCGGAAATGTTACAACGAAGTGAGAGTGTTCCAGTTAATTTGTTCGTAATTTGGAATTGTTATACTCCCTTATTTCTTCCATACATTTGTATCGAATGTGCAAACTTCAGAACTGGTACATTCTGTGCATCAGTACTGTTACGTGCTTTGTCGAGTAGTGCTGTACAAAGGCTAGTCGTGCGTTTTTTGGCGATAAGAACAGTCGTTCAGATCACTTTTTATCTTTTTTTCAGGTAGAAATGACGATGCTGCGAAGTTGCAATGGAGCCGTCCATAACACGATTACTTCAGGTAATTAAAATTGATCCAATTCTTTGTTTAGAATTTCTCTTCTGCTCACTGTTTTCTGTACATGTCTTTCAATGTCAGTTCCCGGAATCTGGTGGTATAGCGGGACAGTATTTCTTAGGGAAGTGGTCAAAACTATTACACTCGAACAGGACCCACCAAACCACAAAATAGTTGGTGGTGTCTGCCTGCACCCCCCTTGCTTAAGGTCAAAAGATGGTGTCTTTATTGCGTAGCCACCACTCTATCAAGCAGTAAAAAATTACAGTGAGATTCAAACCTCTCTTTTCTTGTTTGTCTAGTAATGCCGACTCTTGCTAGCTGAATATCCCTGTGTCAACTTAAATTTAAAAGCCAATAAAATGTTGTTGGTAAAGTTCGAAGATAGGTGGTGTCTTTGAGAACCCCCCTTCCTACCCGAAAAGTGGGTCCTGTTCGAGTATAGTAGTTTTGACCAGTT
>JAHPZR010025342.1:0-10000 GCA_019787425.1 Platygyra sinensis
TACCAAGGGCCTGTTTACAAAGAGAGAGGGTTACCCTAGCACTCACACATTTCCTCAGTTTTTCTTCGTCGTGTTTCCCAGGCAGCCAGAGTTACCGTTAACCTATCTGCGTGTGCTATCGCTAGGGTTACCCTGGTAGACAGACTCTCTTTTGCCCTCCAGCAAGGGTTAACCAGTTTGCTATCCTAGCCTCCTACGCAAACGCTCTTTGGAGATTGCGTGACGAGCCCGAAGAGGGTCTGCGTCGGAAGCTAGGGTAACGCTCCCTTCTTGTAAATAGGCCCTAAACCACCTTGTCTGTAGACTTGCCAGTCCTTTTAGCTTTGTACGTGTAACGATTTCTGGCAGCTCATTTTAATACTTTCGCTAATCATCCGCAACGTTAAAGAGCTTGTCTGTCTACAGTACGGTACTATAACCCTTAATGCAGGGCCCTTAATGGTTTCTACGGTTACGGGAAGTGCGTCTAAGCTCGATTTCCGCCTTTTTCTCGAGTGCGGTCTTTGCCTCCTCGAAAAGAGTTGAATTCGACAGAGGAGCGCGGGATCGTTTCCCGAAATTGAGCCTAACGTGCACTAAAGTGAGAACAGACTCGGGAATCAACAGGGCAAAGAAAACGGTACACTGGAGTTACAGGGAGAGGAGGTTAAGTATCCCCTGAGGTGTTTTCACTTACTTATGATTGGTGTTTTTCTGTTTCAACACAGGAAGAGGCTTAGTTTCCACGTATTGCCGAGTAAATCGCGTTGAACAGTTACCAGAAGGCTCGTGCAGTCACCGAACACAGAATTATTATCCTTGCATCAAAATATTCGTAAGTAGCTAATCTGTGCTAACAAAAAACTGATGGCATGACCTGTGTAGAGAGGAGCAAGGAGCTGACTAGTTTCAGTTTCCTCGCGCGTGTTATTAAATGTTATGTAGACTGGTTAAATTTGATTTTTAGCCATGAGCGCAGGTTTTTCTTCACGGTTAGGCAAAAAGAATAAAGGTGAACCGAATCGAGAATCAAATAGAGATCGCTCTTCAGTCTATTATATATGAGTGGCCATAGTTCAGTGGTTTTAGAACTGACGCTCTGACCGCACTACGCTGGAGGAATTTTAAAACGAAGGTTTCACTCTGAAAACGCATCATATGTTTCTCGTCCACAATTCACAGGATTTTAAGAACGTTAACAATCACCGGTCCTGATTCGCATTTGTGTTTGAGGAAAACTTGGGCATAGCTTCCTACGTTCTTAGGCTTGTCACGGAGGAACGCGTGACAAGCCTAAGAACGTCTGCGTGGGAGGCTAAATTGGACAGGGAAATCACATGACTTTCCTCAGGCCGGACATCTTTGTTTTCGAAAAGCTCCGGTTTCAAAACTTTTTCCGTCCACACAAAAAAGCCAGCGTTTTCAAATTTCTCTGGTTTGAAGAGCGTCTTCGCAAGGCTCCGTTTTCGCAACGTCGTTCCCAGGGTCTCTCATCTTACCGCCCCTTCTGCGCTCGCCCCGGGGGGCAGTAAGATGAGAGACCCTGGAAACGAGGTTGCCGTTTTCGTCACGGAGTAGTGTGTAATGTAAATCAGTTAAAGCCGCGTTTTTAAATCTCTTTGCGTAGTGTAAACGAGGTCTTAGTTGGCTAAAAGCCAGTTGGTTCATATATGCCATTAGCTACGCAACTTGTCAGATGTCACGCTATGCGCTTGTTTTGTGCGCGCCCTTAAATATTAGCGCAATCTCACCATGAATTAATCTCTGTAGGTGACCTACAATGTTAATCAAAAGACAGAGTTTGAAGCAGTTCTCATGGAAAACGAGCAAGCTTTGGTACACTGTGAAAAGGTTATAGAAATTAACTTTATTAGTGTTTGCCTAATGATTCATCCGCAAAGTCATTTCAGTTGAGATGTAAAAAGCTTAAAAAACATCATGGAATTATGGGGAAAGCCCAGCATACATCAGGACGGACTTGTGTTGATTTCTTAGTAGTCGGTAATAAATGCTCAGTATTTCCTTAAAAACAAGTTCCTAAAGGTATCCAGAAATCAACCAAAGCTGAGTTATGCTTGAAAAATTCGAACCGCTTTGTTTCCATTTTTTATGCTCGCCACGATAAGGTTTTCTCGCATCCTATGCCTGACATTTGTTTAAAGGGGCTCAGTCGCGGTTTGAAAAGTTAAGCTAAACTTTCAATTTTCAATTTCGTTGTTTGCAATCCGTGTCAATCTTCCCCATCCTTAACCATCCTTGTTCCTTTATGGTATATTATCATCTCTTTGATGTTTTTTTTTATCTTTGTAAAATAATATTTTCAGGTTTCCTTCAATTTAAAAGTAATTTTGTCGATGCTCAAAATAACTCAAAAACCGTGACTGAGCCCCTTTAAAATTGTTTTTCAAATCACGCCGACGATTTCCTATGATCTAACTCCTGAAAGCCAGACTAAAATGGGTTACATTTCCCCAATTACAATAATCATTCTACTTTATCATTATTTTTCAGTGTTCAGTGACGTTCGGTAACAGTGACCTTCTTGGGAGATACACCACGTGCGCTTGGAATTCTGACTTGTCCTCTACAGAGTGTGTTTCAACTTACATGCAACTTTACGGAACGGTAAAAATTCCGATATGATAATACTGTACCTACCATTTGAAACACAATGGTGGCGTCTATAGCTTGTTGCTCTTTAAGGGAGCTCAGTATTTCGAGTTATTTTGGTCAGGTGAAAGTACCTTTTAATTGATAGAATTCTAAAAGTGGCAGTTTACTAAAACGGCTGGTTTTCACTAGCGACGGAGTCGGAGTCGGAGTCGCAAGAGAGACTTATGGCCTTGTGAAAATTGAAAATCATGTCGGAGAGTAAGCGTAGTGATAAGCTCGACGGAATCAGAGCCGAAAAATCAGAAAGTCTCCATTTCTTCCGATTCCGTTTACGGCTCCGTCGCTTATGATATAATGAAAACTTTCTTGTCGGAGTCGGAAGCAGATGCAGAAGAACTAACCAATCGCAAGGCACGGAATCCAGCATCGTGATTGGGCTATTCTTCCGCTTCTTCCGAGTGGGTGAAATATTTTCAGATTAGCTGTAAAAGAGGCCTCCTGCCTGCTCCATCTTTCTGTCCTTGCGGAACATATTTTCTGTTTCATTCCCGCAGTAGGCGACTCACCAATATGTTCGCTTCCTATCGTATCTCCTTGTTGTATCAGGATAATCGTGAATAATTCTGACTCATTTTTCCCCTGTGATTTTCTTTTCAGCCTAACAACACATTCCCGTGTTATTATGATCCTGAAAACACAGAAAATGTCGCCCGCATACTCAAGGTAAACAGTCTATTCTAGATAACCCTCCCCTCTCCCACCAACTGGTTTACTTTCTCTTTCTCCCCGCCCCGTGATAGGCAAGGAATGAACAAAACCGGCAAAACAAAATAAAACCGTACCGAAGAACAACAACGACAAGTTATTTACACAAAATAAAACAACTTAGTATTCTCTTTGATAGGCGTTATTGTCGCCACGCAACGCACATTGAATTGTTCAGTGAACTGCCGTGACAGTTGTTGCGAGGGAGACGTAAACGTAACTTACTGTTTTTATCTGACCCAGGTCTCAGGAGTTGAAGCAGTCTGTTTGATACTTTTTCTCCTTTTGTTTCTGGTTCTGTGGCTCGCTGCTGTTGCGTTTCTTATCTACGACAATCATCTCCGAAGGTAAGTTCCGCTGGTCGATTATCGATGTGCACTCAACAAGCTGACAGTTTAGAGACGGTTGAAGAAGCCCGAAAGGTTTCTGCGATTTTGGCCGTAAACGAGATAAGACTCCCATTGATTGTCATAAATATTTGCGAAGAATCAAGAAAATAGACGTTAATGTCGGATCGTAAGTTCGAATTTCGGTTCTCTTATCATTCAGTCAACAACAGTCGTCAAGTTTTCGTCGGTGAAGTACTCGTTAGATTTCCGAATGTCTTTTTGTCCAATCACCGAACAGCGCAAGAACTCTCGAGTACTCCGAAAATGGCGCACTCAGTTGCTTAGCAACCTCGGTATTTGCCAGCTGGTCTAAGAAAGCCATTTCAGTCCATCCAATACTTTTTTCTTATATTTTAGCCAATCACAATGCGAGTTTGCTGCCATGATTATGAAGTAATGTTATGCAACTTGTCTTCTTGTTTTTAGCGCGATAGACGTGCAGATCATTCAAGAGAACGTTCAAGCTAACAAATATCCCAACAGGAATGGGTTAAGGAACGGAAAACCACCGCTGGGCAAACTTAATGCTGGAATAGATCTTGACACATCAACAGTGGAAAGCGTCGATTCCACTGCGGTCAGCGCCATCGCAACACCACGCACGCGCAGGAGAAGAAAGAAAAAAATGCCTTGCTCAAAACAACACTATCAATTTAACTACCTCGATGAAGGGATTCTATTGGAGGATAAACCCCTGTCAAATACACAGGACCACCCCTATAGTTACAGTTTTGTTACTGTGGACACTTCACCCGTCTGTACGTGCCATCACAATGGATTCCTAGAGGCAGGCTTTGATCTTTTGCCGCAAAGGGATTATTTCACGCCTGTTTTTAGTACACCAAGCCGTACTCCCGGGTATTCTAACCAAAAGGGACTTGTTTATTTACCAGAATCATTTGTATAAATGCTCATCTCCAAATGTCGCGGCGTGAAGATGTTTTGTTTACAGTTCAGGTTATATGCGTGGAAGCAGAGTTCCTATGAAATTAAAGACTAATAGCTCCAAAAAAAACGAGAAACTTCCCATCTTGCCATATCCAATGGTATACTTGGAAGTTTTTACCATAACCTCCGAAGATAGCAGACAGTTTCCCTTAAGTCACAATTTTCAATATAGGTGAAGTTCAGGGACAATTTTGTTGACGAAAGAACTGCCATCATTAATATATATCTAATCAAGTTTGCTTCACAATGACTTGCGACCGTGATGTAGAAACGGCAGTTTTAAGCCATTTTTGATGTAATAAAAAATTCTACACGACTCCGAGACTTTGGGTAATTGAGACAAGACTATTACCTCAAGGATTCATTGCCAGGGGCTATCTTTCGGTACTTTTCACAAGATAAATTCCCCACCCTCATGAAAGTATCCTTACGTAGTACAGCGGATGGGGAGGGTAGAGGACAAGGGTATACGCCCTGTAAACGCCTCTTTCTTAAACTCAGTGAGGACAGAGCCATGTTATAATTTAGCCAAGCCAGCTGTTGTTTAATTCGAAATCGATCATCATTATAGTCATAAATAGAACTCATGACCTATGTACAACGTTTGTATAACTTGACTACCGCATCAGTGCCGCAATTACAAATAAAAGGCTGTAAAATCGCGACTCTATAAAGTGGTTTTCACTAGCGACAGAAGAGTCGCAATCAGAAGCGTGGAGCGATACGATCTCATGAAAATGACACCGACGGATTGCGGAAGCAGAACACTCATTCCGCTTGTGACTCCGTCGCTTACGATCTAGTAAAGCTGGATTGTCGGAGTAGGAAGAACAAACGGAAAAATAACCCAATCATCTTGTTTAATTCTGTGCCTTGTGATTGGTTAGTTTTCACTGGATCAAAAGCGACGGAGTAGTTAACAGAATATGAAGAAATAAAAACATTCTAATTCTTCCGACTCGGATTCCGTCGAGCTTAGGACTCCGCTTACGACTCCGATTTTCACTTCGTCGTAAGCTCTCGAATGACTCCGACTCCGACTCCGACTCAGTGACTAGTGAAAACCAGTCTTGAAGGAGATTTTGACAGGGTTCTACACACCAGGAAATATGTGAATTACAAATCTATAAACCTCTGTTTGGAACAAGAGGATTAAAGCAATAATGACAACACAAATTAAACGCGAAAATTGAATATCTAGAACAAGATATTCCTTAACTACAATGTAGCTGATACAAAACAATAAGGACAAATTTTTGGGCGATTTGATATTTTTTGTCGATATTCCGTTTCATAAAAGCTTTCAATTCAGAATTACAAGAATAAATGTTCGTAGAGACTTGTAAAAAATAAAAAGGGCAGCTCACTAGGAAATCAAAGCAAAAGACAGGAAGGTGGAGCTGAGTGGAAGTCAAAGAAGGCAAGCTTTTGTACAAGCGGTTCTCGTATCACTGTTCTAAATGAAAAGGGAATGGCTGACTTTGTAAAGAAACTACAAGTTGGAAAAATACGTTAGCACAGATAAATTACATAGCTTGTATAAAGTATTTCAACGATGCTAACATCCCTCATATAATGTTCAGTAACGGGCAAAAAAAAAATAACCCAATATGTAGTTCAAAAGCATGTAATTCCTTTGTAGTATAAAACATTCTGTTTCACTTCACAGGAAAACTAATATCAAATAAAATGGGAAACCAACTAATTTTTATTTAAACACACTAGTGATAATAATGTGCTGCAAATTCTTTTGTTAATAGAAATCTGCCTTCTTATCCGAACTATCTGATAATTCCTCTCGATTCTAACCTCTCAATAATTCAACATGTTGGTTCGTGGAATACAAAGTGAAGGCTAACTACAAGAAATATTCGTTAACTCCAAAGACCACGGGCTCGCCCACCGGGGTGAAGTTCAATAAGATCGAGAGCACAGGCCATAATGAACGCTAGAAATGCCACTAGCCCAGCCATAACGTAAGTCCACTGAAAAACATAAAAGAACAACAATCTAAAACACAACCATCACTGATGACTTGTAACTCTTTAAACCCTCTATTTTCAATCGTTCTTGTTAAGTCTGTATCTGATTTGTTATTAGACCTAGGGTCACTGTTTGTTCTTTATTTATTGTTTCGTTTAGCCAGTTATAAAGAACCTTGTACACCGTTACAGCTCGCCCAAAGTATTATTGCATGAAAGGACAGAAGACTCAGAAGGGCGAGTGAGGCGATTACAATCCAGAGCCAGGCCCCAGCCCACAATCAAGACCATGGTTTTATAGTGTTTTGTTTGCCTCGTTTTCATTCAAGAGTCAGTTGAATATTCAAACACTGAACGGTAATAACAACAGGAAACGAAACCGAAACTGAATGGTTTGCTTCCGCACCACCATTCCTTTGATTTAGATCTTAAAACAGGGCTTCGGGTTAGGACTTTCGAGAAAGAGGCGCCCTACACCAAGGAATTTTGTCTCGTAACATCTAGTATGTACCAGTACCAAATCTTCAGACCGAGTACCAAGTCAACTGTTCTTGCCAGTTCATCCAGGTTGCATGGGAAACAGTCAAAACCAAAACATTACTCACCAGTTGGGAATTAGCGTCATTAAGTTGTTGTATATTCTTTTGTGCTTCCTCTTTACTTTTCTTTAGTTCCACTTCAGTTTTCTGAAGTCGCTCTTCAAGCGCACTGGCCTGAAGTACAAAAGACGAAAATGACATTAGAAACAAGAGACGAGTCACGCGTCGCGTCTGAAAAAAACCTGAATAATAGACAAGAATCACGCTCAGTTTTCTACTTTGTTCAGTTATAATTTGAACAAATGATAAAATTGTATTGGCAAAAGATCGGTTTTCACTGGCTATGGAAAGTAAGGAAGTGTGGAAAGTTTCAGAAAACTAACTTACTTAACTCGCTCTGACTACATGAAAAAGGACCTGGGGTGACCAGTCGTTGTTTACACACGTTTCCCGCGCTTGGCAGCCGTTCTATTTTTCCCGCGTTTCACCTGTTACATGCCACTCCGTGCAAAGAACAGTTACTTGATTTCCCGCACTTGGGGCTAGTTTCGTTTGTGTTGGGTACCTTGGTTGGTACAAATTTTTCATTAGCTTGCTTGCGTTTTTCTCAATCGGTTCAGCGACAGTCATCAACTCAAACTCCAAACATCGTCAAATACTGCAACAATTTAAACATACAAACAGCAAACTTTATTTACCTGATTTTCCGTAAGCTTTTTCTCGGTTATCTCCCTCTCGATCTTGCCTTGCAGCGTCGTCTATAACACAAAAAAGGAACAGACGTTAACGAGAGGGGCGTGCTATCCGTGCTAAATTGACACATGACCAGATAGCAAACGTAGAGTAGGAACACTAGAATCCACGCTCTGGAACTTTACAAACCTGTTGTCGCATGATTTTCTCACTTAAAAATTTGCTTTGGTTTTCGATCTCACGGTAAGTGGCCTGTAACCGAGACTGGTCGGAGGACAAGCGGTTGTTTTCCCTCCGATATCTGAAGAAAATAGAAAATGAAGATCAGAGAAAGAAATATTCAACAAAAACTTGAGGTTTGCTCATTCAATATCAAGGAAAGTGAAGCGGAAAAAGCTGTTGTGCTCACTTTTTTAATTCGCTTTCCAGGGTCTGTATTCTTTGTTTTAAGACGCGATTATCTTCCGTGACTGCACTCAACTCCACTGCAACAAACAAGCAAAAGAATGGCCATCAAAATCACGCCATTAAATTTAATGCCACTGTCTTCCAAGCTTTCTAATCAGGCTCCTACAAACGACAACACCTTTCAAACAGGATCTTCGTATTTCTTAGAGTTTTTTTTTCAAAATTTCTGACGAGCAACCCCGTCCTTTGTATGAGGGAATCCTGCAGGGATATTTTGCAGAACGCAGAAAGCCCAACGCCAAATGCACTCTTTGCTTGGGGTTAGCTCTTGTTTGTAAAGGACAGCATTTTACTGCATATGGCTTTGTCCAACAAATAAAAGCTAACCGCAAGCAAATATAAATAAAGCTACTTAAAGCAAACAGTGCATTCGGTGTTCTGCAAATTACCCCCGCCAATGCCGGGAATCCCCCGATATCTCCATACTGTGCGCTGACTGACAGAAGTTCGCTGTCTTGTGGAGGCTTCTAATGTGTCACAGGGGAGAGGAAGACTGTAAAAAGATTGTGTGACAGGGAACTAACGGGGGATTTTCGGCTGTAAACACAAATATTTTTGAATTCCCCGTGAAAATACTGAAAATAATTATTTTTTTACTCTTAAGAAAAAATAGTGGGGGGAGGGAACCTTGAGAATAGCGAATACAAGGAGGGGCAAGACTATATTTTGTTGGGAGGGGGGTGCGAGTGTCAGATATTCAAGATAACGATATTTTTGAAAGGAAAATACATGTAAGTTTTGTTTTGTTTCGCCTCCTTTTCTTCAATGAAACTGAGGCAGGTCTCCCCCGCCACTCCATTGAAAGGTTAAACAGATAAAGCATGACACTGTTACCTTTATTTTTACCCGCATCTTTCGCACTCTTTGCAGCCTGTTTCTGCATTTCACGAGCATTGTTCATGGCGGTTTCAGTGGCATGATGTTCACATTTCTTTTCCAAAGCCAGAAGATCTTTTTCTCGCACCAGTTCATTTAATTCTCCTACAAAAACATCAAAATGGTTTAATAAAAGAAACAAATCAACTCATCGCCTGGTCACGGACCTTACGTTAGGTTTTCGCTCTTTGTGCGCGCGCGTGATTTGAGTCACACGTAACGCTCCTCGAAGTCAAGCAATAGCGCCGCGTGACAACTTTTGACATAACGAGTTTGGGACATTTAATCTTGAACATTCGTGTTTGTTTCGCTCAACTTACTTTTTAGATGGGCCACAAATTCCTCTTTCTTTCGAGTAGTCTCTTGCTCTTCTAGTAATTTATCTGTAATAACAGCAAAACAGAGATGAATTGACTGTATTACAAAAAAAACGGCTCAGAGACGAGAAACGTAAGTACTATAGAGAAGATGACAAAGAAACGAAGCATAAAAGAAACTAAACGCGGCGTTAAACAAGATTAGCAAGAAAAATGTTATTACGGGGAGCAAAACGCGTGCAACAACATAATAGTGAGATCGTGGTGACAATGTACCTCTCAGATCTAAAATTTGTTGTTTGAAGTCTTTAGTGTAGGACTGTGCATTTTTCAGCTCCTCTGAAATTAGATGAAACATACACGCGTGTTTAAAATAACAAAAGCAAAGCAAAATAATACTGTTTATTATCCAACTGCACTTCGCAGAGTAC